>JAVTVY010042184.1:0-18407 GCA_036873755.1 Hanleya hanleyi
AGTTTATGGTGTTATTGAAACTTTATGCTTCTGGTTATTCTTTATTCGCTTCAAATATTGTTCCCTTCGCGTGTCTTGCGCTTTTAATATAAATGGCTCTGAAACGCTTCTTTGCATCCTCTTTACATATATTATATCATATAACTATTTACTTGATGCAACTTCCGCAGCCTTTTAACTTTCCGCTTTTGTCTAATTGTCAAACGTCTTTGTTATCTACTCATATTTATGCACTGTATTCTGTCTATGTCTATTCTATGCGGATAATAAATTCAACATTTATAAAAAAAAAAAAGATTTTACGACGACTTAATTGTCGAAGCTTTTGCAATAAAATAGTGTCAGTCCTGAATGTTCTTTACTCTTTACAGGTTAAAATACCCTTCGACTTTCGTTCTCCGCTGCGTGGTGTATGTCGACGGTCATAACGTACGAACCTAACGGCTGGCATTTTGAGTAATTCGCGCTCGCATAAACGAGGTCATACTTTTGAACTTTTTCACTGCCTTGAGATAGCGGCGCACAGCCCCCCCCCCCCCCCTCCCGCGTCCGCCCCATCCCCTGTAATTAACACCATATTAGACCCAGAGTTAAAATCAAGTTCTCAGCGAAACCCTTTGGGCTGAATTTATATCAACGCACTCTAAAATATGGCATTTTCAATTTTGCATATCTGTTCTGGGGGGATTCCACTATGTGACCCCTACCTCACCGGGAAACTCCCTCGTCACCATTTCGGAATATCGGCAATATTATTTAAGCTACGATTAAATGAAATGAAGCAATAAAAGTTAGCTATAATAATATCAAGTTATAAAACATTTAATGCGGGAACATCGACCTAGCTATGCTGGGAATGACGTCATTGCTTCCTTTTACATCTAACCCACATAGTTACCACTGAAGAACAATCCGTCAACTCGCAAATTTGGGTGAGTTACATTTGAGAATTGCGAGGAAACTATTGAAGCTAGATGGCAACGGCTGGCATTTTTCCGAAAGAGCCGCCCATGAACAATACAATGCAATGAACTGCAAGGCGGTACCTCACATAGATCCAGAGTTATAGCCTGTACAAGATGTGTTCTTTTTCTTACAAAATTCAAGATGGCGGCCAAACCACGTGACCTAGGAGTACAATTTTTGCATGTTCATGATCGCCATGTCATATATTTCATAACTTTTCCCGTCAAAATCTATTACTTGAAAATTACTGTTTCCGGTACGGAGTCATTGTCAACGAAAGAACACAGTATTGGAAGTAAGTGGCAGCAAATTACAAGTTCGTAACTATTGCGGTTCAAGAGATAAAAGGTTTCCAAAAGTGAGCCAGCCCCGTCATGTAACACGACGTTTATTTAATTGCGAACACCGGATTCCTCGAGTGCTACAGCCGAATCGCTAGAGCGAAACTGACAACACCCATTGAATAGATGAAATCAACATGTGACCATTTAACGGCTTAATGGTTCGGGGAAAATTGTTTCTTTATTATCTCTAAACCTATCAAAGCTATATTCTTGAAATTTCAAAGGCAAATACATATATATATTCCCTCAATCATGCCTAAAAATAGTGACGATTGGATGCATACTTTTCGCAAAACTTGAATACATCGTAAATTTCACAAATTGCTAATTATCTCCCAATCTTTCTGGTATCTTTTTATCGGTTCTACTGATGTTCTGTTACATCATGTAATGACCTACATTCATGTGCAAATTTCAAGTTGAAATTTCCAACAGTTTTCCAGTTACGGCACTGTAGTCGCAAAACTATCCGTGGCCATAGCTCAAAAACTAAGGTCAAGGTCATCTTGAAAATTCGGTGACGTCATACCTGTATTATAGGGTACAAATGTGTTAAATTACAGATTCCTGCAAGTTGTAGTTTTCGAGAAAATTACATGCAACGCTTTTTACATTTTGTAATATTCAAGGTCAAGGTCATATCGGATGGTTTTGTAATTAGCGCCAAAAGAAAGTCAATATTGTACTCAATATTGCATCATTGTTTTGTGACTGTCAGTGTGTTAGTTTTCCAGTAAATGGAAGCCGTATTTTCGATATTCGGATGCTTATCACTTGAAAGATCAAGGTCAAGGCCGAGTTCTGATACAAGTGCTGACCTTGTGACGTCAGGTAGGTCACGTGACCTCATTTTCAGACTGATCGCATTGGCCGTTCAAGATTTTACCACCAAACTTTGCACTCATATAGCGACGCTTCTGGAGGTCAAAGGTCAAATTTAAGGTCACATACGTTTCGGTCATTAAAGTGTTCATTAATGTTACAAGAATCAATGCCGTATCTTATTTCCTTCTAAAATGACGTATTTTGAAAATCATCAAAGGGGAGATAACTACTGTTTCTTGTTACGTAACTATTCGAAAAGATAACTACAGCATGGCCATATATAAGACTTACCAACCATCTGTTTTCATTCAGATATGTTCATTATTTTTGGCTGTACACAGGCGACACGAAAAACAGCACAAGGGGAGAGAACTCTAAAACCGCTTCCGTGACCTACTTATTTTATTGGTTATTTCGTTGGGTGTATCTGCAAACTTTCACATTTCAAATTTCAGCTGCATGGCCTTATGCGTTTGGGCAATATTCGCAAAATGGTGTTTTTATCAAAAAAGCCCATAGCTCAATAGGTCAAGGTCAAGGACAAAATTGAACACCTGTACCAGAAACTTCAGCCCGATATCTACAAATGTCCCAAATATCTAAGCTGAAAATCAAGCCGTTTAGCCGCTATTGCAAAAGTGAAATAATAATAAGAAGAAGAATAATAATCCGTAGAATAACAAAAGGTCTATCCATTGGAAATGGAAAGACCTAATAATAATAATCCGTAGAATAACAAAAGGTCTATCCATTGGAAATGGAAAGACCTAACAAGGATGACAGATGAGAGAACAACAACAACAACAAGTTTTCATATAGTTTATTTTCCCCAATGTTACATCATACCAACGCTGGGAAGTCGCGTTGGGTATGTTTTCAATTCAAGAAGACTCTTGTCCAATCAGAGGCCGCCATTTGGCTCTGTCTCTGTCATATTCGTTCTTGCCCCTTAGATGTATTCTCGGCTGCTCTTGTCCAATCAGAAGCTAAGCTTGGCCCATCTCGACCCCAAAACGTGTATTTCCATACACTTTGTCTACTGCGCATGCGCACAATGACGTCAGTTCCACGTCACACCCATCCCGTCGGATGCGCCTTCACGAATGCTACACATTGACATCTCGCTCAGCCCAATCGGCCAGTAGCGGCTCACCTAGACCCCAAAACGTTTATTCCATACCCTTTGTCTACTGCGCATGCGCACAATGGCGTCATTTCCACGTCACACCCATCCCGACGGATGGTTCACGAATGCTACACATTGACACATCGTACGACCCAATCGGACCAATAGTGGCTCTCCTAGACCCCAAAACATCTATTTCCATCCCCTTTGTCTACTGCGCATGCGCAGAATGACTTCGGTTCCACATCACACCCATCTCGGCGGATGCTCCCCCACGTATGCTTTACATTGATACCTCACTCGATCCAATCTGACCACTAGTGACCCACCTAGACCGCAAAACGTGTATTTCCATACACTGTGTCTACTGCGCATGCGCAGAATGACATCGGTTCCACGTCACACCCATTCCGCCCGCCGGATGCTTCCTCACCTGTGCTTTACATTGATATCTCATTCGATTCAATCGGACCACTAGTGACCCATCTAGTCCCCAAAACGGATATTCCATACACTATGTCTACTGCGCATGCGCAGAATGACTTCGGTTCCACGTCACACCCATCTCGGCGGATGCTCCCCCACGTATGCTTTACATTGATACCTCACTCGATCCAATCTGACCACTAGTGACCCACCTAGACCGCAAAACGTGTATTTCCATACACTGTGTCTACTGCGCATGCGCAGAATGACATCGGTTCCACGTCACACCCATCCCGCCGGATGCTTCCTCACCTGTGCTTTACATTGATATCTCATTCGATTCAATCGGACCACTAGTGACCCATCTAGTCCCCAAAACGGATATTCCATACACTATGTCTACTGCGCATGCGCAGAATGACTTCGGTTCCACGTCACACCCATCTCGGCGGATGCTCCCCCACGTATGCTTTACATTGATACCTCACTCGATCCAATCTGACCACTAGTGACCCACCTAGACCGCAAAACGTGTATTTCCATACACTGTGTCTACTGCGCATGCGCAGAATGACATCGGTTCCACGTTACACCCATCTCGCGGGATGCTTCCTCGCGTGCGCTTTACATTGATATCTCACTCGATTCAATCGGACCACTAGTGACCCATCTAGACACCAAAACGGATATTCCATACACTGTGTCTACTGCGCATGCGCAGGATGACGTCGGTTCCACGTTACACCCCTCCCGGCGGATGATCCCTCACGAGTGCTTTACACTGATACCTCACTCGATCCAATCGGACCATTAATGACCCACCTAGACCTCAAAACGTCTATTTCCATACACTTTGTCTACTGCACATGCGCAGAATTACGTCAGTTCCACGTCACATCCATCTCGGTGGATGCTACCTGACGTGTGCTTGACATTGATACCTCACTCAATCCAATCGGATCACCCGTGACCCCCCTAGACCCTAAAACGTCTATTTCTATACCCTTTGTCTACTGCGCATGCCACAGAATGACGTCGATTCCATGCCACACCCCATCTGTCGGATGCTTCAACACGTATGTTTTATATTGATACCTCACTCGACCCCATCGGACCAATAGGGTCCCCTCTCGGCCCCAAAACGTCTCTGGGGAGAACACCGCGGATTTGCTCCCACAGAGGGTTCGCCCCATCAGAGTCTTCCTTGCCGGTCAGCATACGTAGGACGAACGTTGTGCGGTCGCCATGTTAAAATTCGCTATGTTTGTTTGTGCGAACTGGACAATAAACGCTCGACCTTGGGGTCGCACGAATGCTAGAGTCGTCATAATAAAATAACCACTTTACTTATTACACCCCAATCTGCGCATGCCTAAAGTCGTCATAATAACATAGTAGAACACATATAGATTATGTTTATTACTATAACTCTTCATTCCCATGGTTTCAAGTTTTTTTTTCTTGCCAATACGGTTTATCTCTGTATGGAGACACTGAGGGTTCCCCACTGGCCATTTAACATGGGCAAATAGATGGCAATATCGTCGAGGACCATGTTTCGGGAGATTCACATTGGGAGTCACTGGGGTCTCAGCCTTATTGTTGGGCCGTCACGTGACCAGAAGTGAAATTTGACCTTTTGACCCGGATGTGACCTTTGACCGTCACAGCACCTTTGACCCGGATGTGACCTTGACCTTTCCATCACGTGATCTTCGCGTTGAGCTCCGTATCCTCCGCGAAAAATTGTTCAAACAGAGTTATCTCCCCCTAAAAACGCGCCAATATGCCCATGGGCAAATAGATGGCAATATTGTCGGAGACCATGTTTCTGGAGATTGACATTGGGAGTCACTGGGGTCTCAGCCTTATTGCGGAGCCGTCACGTGAACGGAAGTGACCTTTGACCTTTTAACCCGGATGTCACCTTTGACCTTCACATGACCTTTGACCCGGATGTGACCTTGACGTCTCGATCACGTGATCGTCACGTTGAGCTCCGCATCCGCCGCAAAAAATTGTTCAAACAGAGTTATCTCCCCCTAAATACGCGCCAATTTGCCCTTTATATACTACTGCCGACACTCCAAAGAGCGATGCCAGCACAACAGGGTGACATTAGTGACATTACATATACGCCGAGGAGACGAAATCGTCCACACTGGCTACCTCCCCTTCTTTCCAATGCTTCAATAGCACTGTCTACAGATTATTTGTAACCCAGACTACAATAACCAGTGGTTGCCCCCCTTATTTATATTTCTTCCAAATATTGCCAACACGCCGACTTGCCGACACCCTACAAGGCGACGTCGACGTCGACATCCTTATTTACAAACAAACCCGAGAAGGATGAAATCGTTTACACTGCGGACCTCCCCTTGCTTCCTTTTCTTTCATAACAAGGGCAGTAACTCAGGCTAGATTAACCACGGGTTACATCCCTTATTTATATTTCTTCCAATTTTGCCAACAAGCCGACTTGCCGACAATCTACACGACGACAGGATCGGTATCAGGTAGCTCACATATACATCCTTATTTACAAATAACCCCAAAATGGAGACGAGATCGCATACACTGGCTACCTCCCCTTGTTTGCAATACTTCCATACCAGCTTACCTCCCTTATTCATATTTCTCTCATATTTTGCCAACACGCCGACTTGCCGACACTGCACATGGTGCCGTCGACGGGGTCGGTATAGGTCACCTCACATGCACATCCTTATTTACGATCTTCTTTATTTTCCCAGGCTATTCGTTCCGCCCCATCTTTTCAATGTCACGTGATTCCTGCCATCCACCTGACGTCAACACGAATATATACATATAATATTCTGGCACTGCTTCACAGGAAAATGAAAACATCACGGTGGAAGGGGAAGTAAGCAGGTTATGGAAACTAATTCACTCTAGAGTTTTGGAGACATGCCGACTTGCCTACAAGCCGACACTTAAAAGAGCGATGCCAACACAACAGTGTGACATCAGTGACATTACATTCTGTTAGACGGGGGTATCCCAGCAGCCTTTGCGGCGCTCCCTGACAACTAGCGCGTGGGCTAAAGCAAGGCATAGCGACGTATTCACTTAGCCCAGGCAGACCGCGCTTCTCGCCGTTAAATCATATTTCCTCGACGTTTGTGGCTGGTAATCATTTGGAATCGATAATATATTATTAATAAAGTAACATTTAGCAGCTGAAAGGATCAATTGTGTGGTAAAGACTCCAGGAAAGGGTAATAAACAGCTCTAAATAACCCACAACAGTGATCTACAGGGCGCTAACCCAGCCGTTAAAATCCTGGGATTAACACAGCGGCAACATCGTCATTGTCGGCATATAGCACGGATAATCTGTTTTAATTTCCCCCCATAAAGCTGGTAATTATCCATATTCAATGATTGACTGATTAAATGATTGACTTATTGATCATGAAATGGTAAATAACGCAGATATATAGGCTACTTGTAGCAAAATTCCTTCACCGTTATGGATAGTCTGTGTTCTTCTGCTTTTATAAAGCTGTTAATTATCCAGATTTAATGATTGACTTAATGATCAGGAAATGGTAAATAAACTAATTTAGCAAAATGCAATTGCCTGCTAAATTGTGTTATTCGGTGCTGAGACAAAGCCTGGCATTATGTGTATGGAAATCCTGGGAATTATTTGGCTTGAAAGAAGAATTTGCTAACTGCTCTATTTAGAGATTGTTAAGGGGGGGGGGGTAACTCTCAATAATCTGAATGGGTTCTGTTCGAGTGACTTCCCCTGGTTCGATTTAAATAATCTAGGTCAAGACCATGTCCATCAGGCGTTCATTAGTGCGGATGGAGAAACCGCATGGTTAACGCACATGAAACGAGACCATGATTCATTGAAATTTCAGTTCTTCGAGACCATGATTCATTGAAATTTCAGTTCTTTTTAGTTGTTTATGTTGAGGGCACCCGTCTAAAACTAAAGCTAGGTTTATTGGTCAATGTCGAAGTTCGGAACATTGTGGCGGGGTGTGACAACAACAACAACATTTTATAACATCGTTGGCGAGTCAGTTAAACAACAACATTCAACAACGGACAAATTTCTTGTAACGTGTTCATCCCAATGACCTTGGCCAATTTTGTTCATCTTTGTGATTGTAACATATACGGGTACCGTGCAAGGCTTTTCTCTATGTCGATGAACAATGTGTGTTCATGTTTTTGTGTCACATTTTCCTTCATAAATTCCAGAGGTATAAACATTGGAAATGTGGCCTCATTCCAGCTTGGTTGCAAGTTCGAACACATTCGACTCGTTTATTAATTCAGTGTTGACAAGTTAGGCCTATATACTCCTTTGTTATGTTGTAATTAATTTGTGGAGACCCCCCCCCCCCCCTTCTCTCTCCCCCAAAAACCCAAGTTTTCAATTTCAGATGATTTACATATTGTCTACAGTTTCCAGTGGGGAGATGGGGGCCCACATGTACCACAGGCCCGTAGCCACTGGCACAGGCGCCTCGGAGCACGTTTGAAAGTGAGGGGGCTGAACTCTATATCGGCCATGTTAAATGCTGGACTGGTGCTATCTAAGATAGGACTTATAACATTGCAGTCTCAAAAAGTGGGGGGGCTGTAGCCCCCCCTGCCCCCCCGGTTCCGCGGCCAGGGGGAGTTTTGGGGGTTCAGGAAAACCCCCCTTTCAGAAATATTATATATTTTTCTCATGTAATGCCCTTTTCCAACTGAAGCGAACCCACTATTTGCTCCTTTTCCCATAAAGCGAACCCCCTAGTGTGCCCTTTTGGAGTGAAGGCGAACCACCCCTCAGTAAATCCTGGCTACGGCCCTGTACCATCCCCTCTCAGCATATTAATCCAAATTTGTCTTCAACATTTCATAATGCAGGTTCATCAGAATTGCAAATGGGGCCATGGTGGAGTGGTTCTGTTGATGGCATGACCAATATTTGGTGGCTCGTATGTTGGCTTCAGAACTTAATATTCCTGTGCTGCCCACTTGGTTGGATTTTGATATGCCCTAGTTAAATTAAGCAGCTGAGTGCTGGCTTCGGGAGGAAGCATTTTGCTGAATTGAGGGGACCTGTTTATACACCTATACATCGGTCTGCAATCTGATAATCTTGTTTCCCCAAGTATATACAATATTATTCATATTCAAATGTACTGTATGATACACGAATTCAGAGTCTCCGGTTCACAGTTCACGACAGACGCACATAATTTATATTTGTATAATTTTATATATGACCGATTCAATTATTAAGCCAGTATTTGACAAGGTTCTCAATGTCCGGCTTCGCTGTGCCAGATATGTACAACAAGGCCATTTTAAACACACTGCTTTGTAGTCTTGGGGAGGCAACGATTTTACTTCTGGTTTCGTGAGTTCAACATGAAAGGCCCAGTGTACGGACTCTGTGATTTGTGATTTCACTAAAACTATTTGATAAATAGTTATGAAACTTTGAAATCAATGTAAATTAAACCAAGGAATATCTCAATTTTTCACTCATACAAATTTTAAGCGTTGTTCAAGAAAAAAAAAAACAAAAAAACTTTCAATCAGGCAGATTGAACATGGGATAGGTGAAGATAGACAATTTTGATACCCAAACGGAAATTTCCAAACGGAAAAGTCGATGATCAAATTCAACGATTTGGATTCGGATTTTGTCCAAAACAACCGGGTGAGTGTAGTTAATTATTAGATTCTTTCCGGGTACTCCGGCTTCCTCCACCATCCAACGTGGCAGTCCTCATATGAGTGAAATAACCTTGAGTGTGACATTAAATCAAATGCCCCCCGCCCCTCCTCACTGGCTTGAATAAGACCTTATCATGGTATAAGTTGACACATGTGAAGGAAAGTAATTCATCTTTTAGTTAGCAATTTATCTCATAATTAGCATGTGTGTGACTGTCCAGTGTCACTAGCTTTATTTAGTGCTGGCCATACATTGCAGGAGAATTGCAATGAAAACTATTTTAGTTGACTCTGTAAAAGGTGGGGGTGGGGGGTACATTTTGGGCATTGCTGCTAGTCACCTCACTTTATACTCGTAACCATACAAGTTATTACTTGCCTGTCAGTGGGGATGGCAGATACAGATCCCAATTTGAGCTGGTAACCTGTCTTCAGGTTGCTTAGAGGTTGCAATATGAAAAATAATGGTAGCCTATTTTCAGGTCCCCATAATTCTAACCAGTATTAGTAATATGACGATAGGTTAATAATATGCACTAGGTAGCCATAGTTTACCAGTGTATATTTCATGATACCTGTTGGGAGGATACCATCAGCACTTCTTAAATTAAGGTCTGCAGATGGACTGATTATGTATCTCTGGCTGTCTTAAATTCAATTTGAATTGAATGACAACAATTATTTGCGACCCAACCCAATTTTGAAAACAACAATTTTATATGTAGGTTCTTAAGATCATATGTACTTGGTACATGTATAGTACCGTGTAAGGAATTTCTCTTCATCAATATATGTTGGTGACCATTGAGGCGAAATATGTTCGAGAAGACTATACTCTTCAAGTTCCATTTCTGGAATTTTCAGGACATCATGATCTTTCGATGTTGTTATTTAATTTTTTCCAGAATTCTTTATCCGTCATGTTTGACACTCTCCTTTAAAAATGATCAAGTTTGGCACAGTTCGTACCATTCTGCCATACACTAAACAAGGTTCGCAGGGTTCCTATTTTCCTGGAAAGTACTTGAATTAAAAAAAAATAAATAAATAAATAAAAAAAAATAAAAAAAAAAAATAAAAAAATAAAAAATTGAAAGATTGCGAATAATAATAATAATAAAACTGAAATAAAATAATAAATGAAATAATACGTGAAATAATAACAAAAACGCGGAAATTGGCATGAGGTAGCCAACGTGCTTAAAAAGTCATTGAAAACTGACTGACGAGCGATTTTGAGTGAGAGGATGGTTATCGAAATTGAATTGTAGAGTCAAGAAGCAATGCCCAGTAATGCAACTGGATCAAGAACTTCTGATGCGGAAGAACAGCCAGAACAGCGTGTCAATTGTTGGTTGGAGATTATATGAGAATATGTTAATAAAATATTGACTTGCTATGTTGTTCTTGTATTAATTATAAGTAAGTATGAATACTTTCGATTTCCTCGTACTAGTCTTTGAATTTTTATCCAAAGTCGGACCCCAACATGGGTGTGTCTTGTTTTGAGCAAGGCGCGCAATTGGCATGCGGTCACCAAAATTGATGAAACTATTCCGTAAATTCTGATTCTCCCCACCATATGCGATTTTATTTTAGTCTTGATGGTATAACTCTGATCAAGAAGCTAACAGAAGGTTTTCACCAGGTCTCTGATGGAAGAGGAGTGTGAGGTCATATAACCTGGGATATACTCCAGAAAATTCTGTGGGTACTCTCACATGTATATAAATCGTCAATATTCGGGGCAATGCTTTTTAAGGCTTCATATTTATAGTAATTTTATTTTTCAGATGCTATATTCCAGGCTTTTCCAGCCAACCCAGCAAGGCTTAGGCCCTCAGCTCACCTTGAGGTATTCAAAACAAAGCAGTACGGACGACCATCTAAAACTATAACTGTGATCAGTCTATGCTGTGCTAAGGCTATTAATGGTTTGCATTGCAGTGCTCAATTCCACACATACTCAGTTGCTGTGTATTTCGATAGATAACCATGTCCCATTGTCAAAGTGATTCTATCCAATATAAAAAGCCCTATGCTTTGTGGGTGTTCCTTTTGCCAACTATACGTCCCGTTCCTTTCAGAGTAGTGCTGGTATGACCGCTAATTTGTGTGGAATGTCTGAGGATGATTTGAAAAATAAGGGACGTTGAAAATCCATGGCTTTACGTTTTTATGCCATGTATGGCAGGATGTTACATGTATTCTGTATACAGAAAAAAAAAAAAAATTGAGTATCGTTTCAGATCCTGGGAAGGAAGTGTGGATTTATGGGTCCTCCATCGTGTACTCAGGGCTCACAGGTGTGGTCCACAGGCCTAGGACTTTAACTTAGCTCTAGCGAGTCAGCAAATATCTGTAATGTGGGGTGGGTACTGGGATTAAAAATTGGAATCAGCTCCGCCCTTTCCTTTGAACAGTTGTCCTCATCATACAATTAGATAGTAATTACATGTTGTACATTTATTGTGGGGCTTGACAGTATGGTGAGGCGACAGCCACAGTCCATCATGTAGGTGGACCTCAATTCACAATTTGGTAAGTCTAGCACTTTCCTGAAGTGCAGTGTAGGTGTATATCATTGTGTTGCTCCATTGAAGCATTAAGGTACATGTTGTGAATACGGATGATTAGTAGGAGCAGTGTTAGCGAGCATGGTGGGGATGTGTGTGTTTGGACACACACATGTGGGCAGAACTTGTGAGCACACCCGGTAATTGGTATATCGACCCTAGATTTCACAGGGAAATCTACATTGGTGAGTTATCTCAATTGGTGGAGATAGCTGGGTCTTCGGCCTGCATGCTTCCTGCATGGGGTCTTTTGTCTGTCCGAGGTCATCGGCCAGACAGCCCCAGCTCGTTTACTACGGGTGGGGGGGCCTCTGTCCTGGTTACCTGGGAGGAGGTCTGGTTGGTTTTTGACTCTGCTTTCATCTGCTCGATTCCTTCCGGGGGTGGGGCAGAGCCTATTGCCAATGGCTAGCCAGGGCATGTCGGCAGTCATTTGGGGCAATTGGGTGGGATGCTCGCTGGTTCTGTCCTCAGGTCGTGCTCACAAGTACATGTTCTCACCATGCTCCCTGCGTAAATATTTAATAAATGTCTGCGGCCAGTATATCCACAAATTGGTGTGTTGGATTGGTTTTTTGGTAATTATTGGTTGAGGTTACAGAATAAACTAATTTAGCAAAATGCAATTGCCTGCTAAATTGTGTTATTCGGTGCTGAGACAAAGCCTGGCATTATGTGTATGGAAATCCTGGGAATTATTTGGCTTGAAAGAAGAATTTGCTAACTGCTCTATTTAGAGATTGTTAAGGGGAGGGGGGTAACTCTCAATAATCTGAATGGGTTCTGTTCGAGTGACTTCCCCTGGTTCGATTTAAATAATCTAGGTCAAGACCATGTCCATCAGGCGTTCATTAGTGCGGATGGAGAAACCGCATGGTTAACGCACATGAAACGAGACCATGATTCATTGAAATTTCAGTTTCCCTCCCCCCACTCCCCCCAAAGAATTGTGGCTGGGCAAATTCAGTTCCAATACTTGTTGCTAATTAAAAAATAAATAAATAAAAATGATAATAGTAATAAATAGATTGAGATCTAATAATAAATCTTGGTGTAGATGAAGAAATAATGAGAATAAAAATTGGAAAGTAATGTGATTAGATTAAAGTGTGTACAGGTGGTGAAAATTGTAGCTCGACAAGTTAGTATTCTATTTGTGCTAAACAAAATAAATTTCATTAATGCATGCCTTTTTATTGGTTACATGTATCTGTTTCAGTTGTATTTGTAACTATTTGTCGCAGCATTTAATTGGACATTTTCTGTCAGTAAGCGAGGAGTCGATGAGAAAGAGCAGAACTTGTGAGCACACCCGGTAATTGGTATATCGACCCTAGATTTCACAGGGAAATCTACATTGGTGAGTTATCTCAATTGGTGGAGATAGCTGGGTCTTCGGCCTGCATGCTTCCTGCATGGGGTCTTTTGTCTGTCCGAGGTCATCAGCCAGACAGCCCCAGCTCGTTTACTACGGGTGGGGGGGCCTCTGTCCTGGTTACCTGGGAGGAGGTCTGGTTGGTTTTTGACTCTGCTTTCATCTGCTCGATTCCTTCCGGGGGTAGGGCAGAGCCTATTGCCAATGGCTAGCCAGGGCATGTCGGCAGTCATTTGGGGCAATTGGGTGGGATGCTCGCTGGTTCTGTCCTCAGGTCGTGCTCACAAGTACATGTTCTCACCATGCTCCCTGCGTAAATATTTAATAAATGTCTGCGGCCAGTATATCCACAAATTGGTGTGTTGGATTGGTTTTTTGGTAATTATTGGTTGAGGTTGCAGAATAACGCAGATATATACTTGTTTTAGCAAAATTCCTTCGGTTATATATAAACTGAGTTTTCATGACAATCTCAGACCATATTTACAACTAGCACGATGAGTTACAAATATTCAGAGAATCTGCCAGGTGAGGCAAAGACAAGATATCAGTCAAAACTCCATGCTGATGTTAATCATTTAATAAGTCAATCACTGAATATGGATAATTAACAGCTTTATGGGGGGAAATTAAAACAGATTATCAGTGCTATATGCCGACAATGACGGTGTTGCCGCTGTGTTAACCCCAGGATTTTATCGGCTGGGTTAGCGCCCTGTAGATCACTGTTGTGGGTTATTTAGAGCTGTTTATTACCCTTTCCTGGAGTCTTTACCACACAATTGATCCTTTCAGCTGCTAAATGTTACTTTATTAATAATACATTATCGATTCCAAATGACTACCAGCCGCAAACGTCGAGGAAATACGATTTAACGGCGAGAAGCGCGGTCTGCCTGGGCTAAGTGAATACGTCGCTATGCCTTAGTAGTATACAACCGGCAAGATGGTCCAGTTTAAACCCGGATGTAGAGGTCATTTGAGGAGGGAATGTGGAGGAGAGGTCAAGTGCAGTATAGTTCCGGCAGAAGGACCAAAAGCTACCCCCAGCACAGGAGAGTTCCAATTGTTGGAGAGGATGTATACAGGATGTATTCATCCGCGGTGATGCGGTCTGGCCGCGGTTTTGGCGGTGATTCGGTCTCGGGAAAAAGCTTCCGCGGAGAAAAAGTAGTCCCTAGATAAAATGGTCGGATGGGGTCGAGTGAGGTATCAAAGTGAAGCTTATGTGAAGGGGCATCTAATGGGCTGGGTGTGGGGTTGAATATCGGCCTTCTGCGCATGCGCGGTGGCCGAAGGGTATGAAAATAGACGTGTTGGCATCTAGGGAGCCCCTAGTGGACCGATGGGGTCGAGTGAGGTATCAAAGTGAAGCTTAGGTGAAGGAGCATCTGAGGGGCTGGGTGTGGGGTTGAACTATCGGCATTCTGCGCATGCGCGGTGGCCCAAGGGTATGGAAATAGACGTGTTGGAGCTAGGGGAGCTACTAATGGTCCAATGGGGTCGAGTGAGGTATCAAAGTGAAGCATTCGTGAAGGGGCATCTGAGGGGCTGGGTGTGGGGTTGAACTATCGGCATTCTGCGCATGCGCGGTGGCCCAAGGGTATGAAAATAGCCGTGTTGGAGCTAGGGGAGTCCCTATTGGTCCAATGGGGTCGAGTGAGGTATCAAAGTGAAGCATTCGCGAAGGGGCATCTAATGGGCTGTGTGCGGGGTTGAAATATCGGCATTCTGCGCATGCGCGGTGGCCCAAGGGTATGGAAATAGACGTTTTGGAGCTAGGGGAGCCACTAATGGTCCAATGGGGTCGAGTGAGGTATCAAAGTGAAGCATTCGTGAAGGGGCATCTAATGGGCTGGGTGGGGTTGAATTCGGCATTCTGCGCATGCGCGGTGGCCCAAGGGTATGAAAATAGACGTTTTGGGATGTAGGGGAGCCCTAATGGTCAATGGGGGTCGAGTGAAGAGGTATCAACGTGAAGCCTAGGTGAAGGAAATTGTTTGATGGCTGGGTGGGTGCATGTAAAATTTTTCCTGAAAAAAAAATACGGAACACGGACTTTATCGAAAACCTGGGAAAATGCCTATATGGGGTATGAGGGTATATAGGTCGCCGGGCAACAGGGCTTGTCTATCAATAGAGTTATCTCCCCCTAGTTCCAGGGTGGGTGTATGTAAAAATTTTCCTGAAAAAATACGGAATACGGACTTTATTCTAAATTACGGGAAAATGCCTATATGGGGTATGGAGGTATAGGACCATCCTGGGAAACCTACTTCTCCACATTTGCGGTATAGGTTGTGGGGTCTCGTTTACTCGTCTCGTCATTTAGAACATGATAGGAAGTGTCCCCGTGCGAATCGGTGAAATTTTTGAAAAAAGTCACCGAACCCCATATAGTCCCATACTGAGGGTATAGGATCAATGTTTGTCCCCCTGGGAAACGTACTTGTATACATTTGCGGTAGGGTTGTGGGGTCTCGTTTTACTCGTCTCGTCATTTAGAACATGATAGGAAGTGTCCCCGTGCGAATCGGTGAAATTTTGAAAAAGTCACCGAACCCCATATAGTCCCATACTGAGGGTATAGGATCAATGTTTGTCCCCCTGGGAAACGTACTTCTATACATTTGCGGTAGGGTTGTGGGGTCTCGTTTTACTCGTCTCGTCATTTAGAACATGATAGGAAGTGTCCCCGTGCGAATCGGTGAAATTTTTGAAAAAGTACGATATAGCCTCATATAGTCCCATACTGAGGGTATAGGACCGATGTTTGCCCCCCTGGGAAACGTACTTCTATGCATTTGCGGTAGGGTTGTGGGGTCTCGTTTTACTCGTCTCGTCATTTAGAACATGATAGGAAGTGTCCCCGTGCGAATCGGTGAAATTTTTGAAAAAGTACGATATAGCCTCATATAGTCCCATACTGAGGGTATAGGATCAATGTTTGTCCCCCTGGGAAACGTACTTCTATACATTTGCGGTAGGGTTGTGGGGTCTCGTTTTACTCGTCTCGTCATTTAGAACATGATAGGAAGTGTCCCCGTGCGAATCGGTGAAATTTTTGAAAAAAGTCACCGAGCCCCATATAGACCCATACTGGGGTATAGGTTCAATGTTTATCCTACTGGGAACCCCACTTCTATACATTTGCGGTAGGGTTGTGGGGTCTCGTTTTACTCGTCTCGTCATTTAGAACATGATAGGAAGTGTCCCCGTGCGAATCGATGAAATTTTTGAAAAAAGTCACCGAGCCCCATATAGTCCCATACTGAGGGTATAGGTTCAATGTTTGTCCCCCTGGGAAACGTACTTCTATGCATTTGCGGTAGGGTTGTGGGGTCTCGTTTTACTCGTCTCGTCATTTAGAACATGATAGGAAGTGTCCCCGTGCGAATCGGTGAAATTGTTGAAAAAGTACGATATAGCCTCATATAGTCCCATACTGAGGGTATAGGACCGATGTTTGCCCCCCTGGGAAACCTACTTCTCCACATTTGCGGTGTGGTTGTTTGGATTTGTTTTCTTAGTCTCGTCAAAACAAACATGATAGGAAGTGTCCTGGAGCGAATCGGTGAAATTTTTGAAAAAGTACGATATAGCCCCATATAGTCCCATACTGGGGTATAGGATCAATGTTTGTCCCCCTGGGAAACGTATTTCTATACATTTGCGGTAGGGTTGTTTGGATTTGTTTTTCACGTCTCGTCAATTAGAACATGATAGGAAGTGTTCCGGCACGAATCGGTGAAATTTTTGAAAAAGTACGATATAGCCCCATATAGTCCCATACTGGGGGTATAGGATCAATGTTTGTCCCCCTGGGAAACCTACTTCTATACATTTGCGGTAGGGTTGTTTGGATTTGTTTTTCACGTCTCGTCATTTAGAACACGATAGGAAGTGTCCCGGAGCGAAACGGTGAAATTTTTGAAAAAAGTCACTGAGGCCTGGGTAGGCCCATAGGCCTATACTGCATGGCTATGGGTGTATAGGGCCATACGGGGTGGACATGTTGGAGTCTAGGTGAGTCCCTAATGGTCCAATGGGGTCGAGTGAGGTCTTATTTTGAAGCTCTCGTGGATGAGCACTTGACTACACTAATGGTTCGTCCGTGTTCAATCGTCTGCGCATGCGCAGACTGGCCCGTAGTATAGAAAGCAGGCATTTTGGGGGGTATGTGGGTGTGTGTTTGGGTTAGAGATGGGCTATTCACGGTTCGAATGGGTCGCGTGATGTATCCATGTGAAGCCTATGTGAGGGAGCCTCTGATGGCGTGGGTGTGGGGTTGAACTATCGTCATTCTGCGCATGCGCAGCCTGGCCGTAGTATGGAAATAGACGTTTTTGGGGTCTAGCCGAGCCCCTCATGGGCCTATTGGGTCGAGTGAGGTATCCATGTGAAGGCTAGATGTGGGGGCTAGACTAATTATATATTCTGTATTATACAATCGGATAGCGGTTTTCGTGAATAACAAGAAGTTCAGCAATGTTTATATAGGGTTGTGGGGTCTCGTTTTACTCGTCTCGTCATTTAGAACATGATAGGAAGTGTCCCCGTGCGAATCGGTGAAATTTTTGAAAAAAGTCACCGAGCCCCATATAGACCCATACTGGGGTATAGGTTCAATGTTTGTCCCCCTGGGAAACGTACTTCTATACATTTACGGTAGGGTTGTGGGGTCTCGTTTTACTCGTCTCGTCATTTAGAACATGATAGGAAGTGTCCCCGTGCGAATCGGTGAAATTTTTGAAAAAAGTCACCGAACCCCATATAGTCCCATACTCAGGGTATAGGATCAATGTTTGTCCCCCTGGGAAACGTACTTCTATACATTTGCGGTAGGGTTGTGGGGTCTCGTTTTACTCGTCTCGTCATTTAGAACATGATAGGAAGTGTCCCCGTGCGAATCGGTGAAATTTTTGAAAAAAGCCACCGAGCCCCATATAGACCCATACTGGGGTATAGGTTCAATGTTTATCCTACTGGGAAACCCACTTCTATACATTTGCGGTAGGGTTGTGGGGTCTCGTTTTCACTCGTCTCGTCAT
>JAVTVY010042185.1:0-18277 GCA_036873755.1 Hanleya hanleyi
CAACCCAGAACAATTCTGGACATGCCTTGATCTCGGGGAGCCAGGTGTTCGGCACGTGAGCTCACTCACGCAGACGCCAGACCAGGTGTTCACGGTAGCCGCAACATTGTAGCGAACATGCAACATTGTTGCAATTCGGGGAGCCAGGTGTTCGGCAAGTGAACTCACTCACGCAGACACATATGCACCAGACCAGATGTTGACGATGCCCCCACAGACACGTCAGTACATGTCCTATCATGTTCAAAAATGACCATCCCCATATCCCATACAGGCCTGTATATTGTATAATACTTATAGGTTATTGGTTGAATACTGACTGATGTGGACGAGTTCTATTTTTGTGGGGCGAAGATGTGCGGACGAGCTTGCGAGTCCGCACATTCGCCCCACAAAAATAGGACGAGTCAACAGATGTTAACAGATTTGTGAATGGCGGATTGATATAGAACAGTCAACATATGGTAAATAGGTCACGAATTCAGCACGCGCTCCCAGGGAAACAGTTCTGAACAGTCACGCGGGAGGATTTAGCGCAAATTTTCAACAATACAAAAGTGATTATCTATCATTCATGGGATGTGAGATTAATGTTAAATGTACAGTTATTCAATATAGCTCCTCGGAATAACTGTCCGACTTGACCAGGTTGAGCAGCTTCGTCGCGAGCAGTAGACGGTGTTGCTGATGGCATTGACTCGGCTGTGCGCTCACTTGTTGCTGTGGTTTTAGCTGTGGTTTTTCTGATCGAATGGTTGAACTTTCGACCTGTTATCCCCGCCGCTTCAACTGCCTTCGTCACAAGGGAGCCCAGTGTTTTGACGCCCATCGGTGAGTTATAGTACCAAACTCTGTCGTTTGTTTCGATACGTTTAACTGGAATAGGTGTGAGATAAAACGGACTGTGAGAGCTATTTGCTTCAACTGGTCTTCGACTCACAAATTCTTTATACAACTCGACTGGATCGCGTGATTTATCTTCACTTTTTGTGGCGAAAAGGCGCGGGAGGACATCTCTCCAGTCGTCACGTTTGCTTCCGTCTCTTGTTTTGCTGTCACGCTCCATCCACTCTAAATATTCTTGCCCGTCTGTGTCGGATTTTAATGTAATGTCCCCAAACTGCAACTTACTGTGCTCGTCGCGGCCGCGAAATCCGAAAGATTTCCCCATAAAGATAAAGAGAGAGAACTGGAGGGCCCGGGATTTTTATTTCCCAACTGATCGGAGGCAAACAGTACCTCTTCTTCATGCGGTGTAATGGCCTGCGAAGCTTGGGGTTTTCGACCTTTCCCTGCTTCTTGAGATCCATCTTTTTGGCCGTCAGAGCTTGGTTAGCTTTATGGAATCTACGATCCCGCAAGGAAATGGCATACGCTTTATCCTTCAAGTGTCGTTCCACAGAATTTTTGATAGAGTCGACGGTTCATACTCTGTTCCATCCTGTTTCCGTATGCTAATGAACAGTTCGGCCAAATAATCGTTTTAGAACTCTGGTGGTATGAATTCGATCAGTCGGGGCTCTCTCTTCTGTTCCCATAGCCATCTCTGCACGTTTTGTATATCTCGTTTCGTTGTTTTCACATTATTTTGTTTTTTCTGTGAATCTATGAACGTCTGCACATTTGGAACTGCAACATCTCTCGAGGACGTACTGGTTTCAACACTGATTGTTGACACCGAAATTTCCTCCTCAAATGGTGTAAACATTAAATCAAGTTCATTTCCACTTAGATCGGACAGCCACTTTGCAAGATCACTCCCAACATTCGTGTCATCGCTCGCCATGTTTATGTTGTTGTCGTCTGCTATTGCACTTGCGTGACCTTTCGTTTGTAAATAAAAAATAGTCCCGGCGGAGCATGACCCTTCGTTGCTAGGATACACTGTCCAATAAGTAACTGTCCAATATGGGAGAATACTGGACTCGCGTGCTAATGTTATAAGGATAGGGCAGGGGCATAGGTGTATAATAAAGACCCCTATTGTAGGGGTAATCGAAAAGGCACGAACCTGACCGAATACACACGGACGTCACCGAAAAGACACGACGGTCACCGAAGAGACACGAAGGTGAACGACATTGTGGAAACACCCCACAGACAGGTAGGTACATGGCCTATCATGTTCTGAAGACGGCGGACCTCACCGAAAAGACACGGACGTACCCATCGGCCCTCACCGAAATGACATGAAGGTGAACGACATTGTGGAAAAATCCCACAGACAGGTCAGTACATGTCCTATCATGTTCACAGGTCACGCCCCATTCACCCAGACCGGAAGTGACGCCATACCTACAAGTGCGCCCCCTGGCGGAAAAAAGGAACCAAGAGTTACCTCCCTGGAAAATGTGAGTTTAAATACGCTTATGATACTACTCACGTTGAGCCATTACTGTGACAATGCTGCTTGCTTCAGAGTAGCTTCCTTTCAACACATTAGTCTTGTGAATGTCAGTGAGAAGAAAATATAAGCACGATAAGTTCTGAAAACTGTAGGGAATTGGCACGATAACGGAAAGCCAAACTAAACGCCACAAAACTATACTACAACGACTCATGGTCCATACCGCCTTTCATGCGTGAATATTGCCAAAACGCAAATCAATCCCAATTCTGCTCACTTTTTCTCATCAATTTTACCTCATCGTAGCAAAGACCCGCGGGATTTATGGGACTTGAAGGTTCACTTGAAGATTATTCGGTTCATTTTGATCACTTTCAAACAGACGAATAAGTTTGAAAGAAAACAGAATTTCAGAGTTCTCTCTGTAATACAACACTATTTTTTAGGAACAATAGACATGTACGGTGATCAGTTCTACTCATCCAGCCCAGGAAATTATGAAAATGCGTATGAAACAAAATCAGCCTGACATCTTCCTCCTCGCCGCTACCACCACCGTCTCACCTTTACCACCACCACCGTCTCACCACGACCACCACCGTATCACCGCTACCATCACCGTCTCACCGCTATCACCACCACCGTCTCACCGCTACCATCACCATCCAGTTGCCTACCACTAAATGATCTTGAGTATCTTGTACGTACGTTTGATTCATTTGCAGACTCATATGAAATTCGAGGGCAGTGTTCAAGAATATATATTCATTACTGAACAATGTTCTTTCGGTCCGTCCGTGTACCATCTACCATCAGTCACTTATTCATGCTCGAAAGGGCAATTAAATAGTCGGCATATAATATCAACAAAAGACTAGCCTTACAGGTAAGGTTTGACTAAATCTTCAAAGACATTGGGGAGGGAGCGCCATTGAAGGTTTAGCATGTCTGTAAATTGGTTACTTGAAGTGGCGGTTTAGTCGGCGAGGCTGGCATTGATGATGGTATTCTGTTCCCCACTTCTTGCGTGAATTGTCGTTTTAAGTTGTATCCATGGCAGTCAGCAACCTTTTAAAACATAAAATATTCATATTCCATTAGTATATACATTATGTGAAAGATATCTTTTCAAAGGCTGATGTGAACTAATGGAATTACAAGCGTCTGGTCCGTCATTCATAATTCAGCCGTCGTCTATTAGAGAATATCCGCGTCCATAATCCAAAGACCTATTCCATATTTCATATAACAGTATTAGCACCAAATTCAAAAAGACAATCATAGTATACATAAACATAGGCTTGTTTCCTGCAAGCCACCAGTCATACGTGTATTTCCTCTTGAGTTATCCCAGAGACAGTCAGCAACCTTTTAGTATTCGTCTGATTATCATCAACATATACATTATGAGTGAACTGTCATATCCCAAAACCATAATTGGGATCTATTTTTGAGGAAACTTAAAAATTCTCATGGCTAAGTCCTCGATGGTGTGTTATCGATAGACGTTATTAATCCGGAAGACGAGCACGGCGGTGAGTGAGCTCAATAAAACTACTAGGCATATTGAGACTGCTTACGCCAGGATGTATATTGCTGACCTATATATGTATAACATACGCTTCAGTATATTACTATAATTTGTTTGTTTGTCCAGTCCGTACGTTACTGTTTTGATCGAAATAACACGAACTTTTTTTTTTTTTTTTTTTTTTTTTTGCTTTTTTTTTGACAAAAGCCATAAACTTCCTCAAAATAACTATGCGATAGAAAAAGTGACTTAAAGCAAAATAAAATGATTCAAACGCGGTACACAACGCCCACCGGAGCCGGGACCATAACTTTTGCATTCTTGGCTCTATCTGTCGTGAGGAAAGATGGGTAGTCAAAAAGGGCTTTTAACACCCACTGGGGGGAATGTAAAGTAATCTTGCTGGTATGCCCGGTAAGGCCACAGTTTGTTCAAAAAGTCGCGTCAGGATAGCTGCGGAGTCACTGGGGGTGACCTGAATGAACTGAAACTGAAATAAATAAAAGGACATCATACGCCTATTGGGGTTCGAGAAGTTTTTTGGTCGGAAGGTATAAAAACTGTAGATAACGCCCACGAAACCTAGTACATTAATATGTGCAAGTTTATCTGTCGCAATTGTCCTGCAGTATGGTATTTGAGGCAGATCCCATTGGGTGTAGGTATGAACAAAAGCACAATTCCGTTTGAAGGGCGGTTCCCGTTCAGAGTTCAGACGTATCGCTAATTTGGTCTCTGCGATTTCGTCTAATTTTGAGGTTTACCAATGAGTTGTTTCGGATTTCTTGACTAATATATTTAGTGAACGTTTTTGGCATCTGGTTGAAATTTTGAGTTGAGCTGTCAGATTTTTGCAGTCTGGGGCAATTTGTTTTTTGTCTCAGCCAGTTCGACTGAGTCGGCCCAGCTGGCCATTTTGCCTGCTTCTGTGGACTAGTGTATTTGTCTATGTTATACAGGCATAGACTAGCTGACCTAATTTTCAGTTTTTGTTCAGTCGATCAAAATAGATCTACAACTCATCCCTTCATCCTTAATATTCCAAGGTTATATGACAGTAGAATTACACAGCTGTTTATTATTGGTTTGATCGGGGCTATATAGCTGAAATAATGCTGAACGCGACGTTAAACCATAATTCTATCTCTCTCTCTCTCTGACCTTCCAATGAGCTTACATCTTAGGAGTACAAAATAACAAGATAATGAATTTCAATGCAATACAATATGTTTATTGTACGACTATTCATAGTTTCCACATGATCATGAACAGCTGCAACAAAAGCGCGGCTGAGATATTAAGGCCACGTCCGAGAATCCACCGTATTCTCGGATCTGAATGTGAGGTTCCGACGGAAGCTTTCCTGTAGATTCATACGTTTGCCTTTTAATAACCAGACGTCGTCAATTTGTCCCACCTCTTGCATATCGCTCCAATTGATATGGTACAAGTTTTGATGGAGGGTACGTATCAGTTTTGCTATTTCACCAATGAAAGTTTAAGAAAGTGAATGAAAATATAAGCACGATAAGTTCTGAAAACTGTAGGGAATTGGCACGATAACGGAAAGCCAAACTAAACGCCACAAAACTATACTACAACGACTCATGGTCCATACCGCCTTTCATGCGTGAATATTGCCAAAGCGCAAATCAATTCCAATCCTGCTCACTATTTCTCATCAATATAACCTCATCGTAGCAAAGACCCGCGGGATTTATGGGACTTGAAGGTTCACTTGAAGATTATTCGGTTCATTTTGATCACTTTCAAACAGACGAATAAGTTTGAAAGAAAACAGAATCTCAGAGTTCTCTCTGTAATACAACACTATTTTTTAGGAACAATAGACATGTATGGTGATAAGTTCTACTCATCCAGCCCAGGAAATTATGAAAATACGTATGAAACAAAATCAGCCTGACATCTTCCTCCTCGCCGCTACCACCACCGTCTTACCTTTACCACCACCGTCTCACCGCTACCACCACCGTCTCACCGCTACCATCACCGTCTCACCGCTACCACCACCACCGTCTCACCGCTACCACCACCACCGTCTCACCGCTACCACCACCACCGTCTCACCACGACCACCACCGTCTCACCGCTACCATCACCATCCATTTGCCTACCACTAAATGATCTTGAGTATCTTGTACGTACATTTGATTCATTTGCAGACTCATATGAAATTCGAGGGCAGTGTTCAAGAATATATATTCATTACTGAACAATGTTCTTTCGATCCGTCCGTGTACCATCTACCATCGGTCACTTATTCATGTTCGAAAGGGCAATTAAATAGTCGGCATATAATATCAACAAAAGACTAGCCTTGCAGGTAAGGTTTGACTAAATCTTCAAAGACATTGGGGAGGGAGCGCCATTGAAGGTTTAGCATGTCTGTAAATTGGTTACTTGAAGTGGCGGTTTAGTCGGCGACGCTGGCATTGATGATGGCATTCTGTTCCCCACTTCTTGCGTGAATTGTCGTTTTAAGTTGTATCCATGGCAGTCAGCAACCTTTTAAAACATAAAATATTCATATTCCATTAGTATATACATTATGTGAAGGATATCCTTTCAAAGGCTGATGTGAACTAATGGAATTACAAGCGTCTGGTCCGTCATTCATAATTCAGCCGTCGTCTACTAGAGAATATCCGCGTCCATAATCCAAAGACCTATTCCATATTTCATATAACAGTATTAGCACCAAATTCAAAAAGACAATCATAGTATACATACACATAGGCTTGTTTCCTGCAAGCCACCAGTCATACGTGTATTTCCTCTTGAGATATCCCAGAGGCAGTCAGCAACCTTTTAGTATTCGTCTGATTATCATCAACATATACATTATGAGTGAACTGTCATATCCCAAAACCATAATTGGGATCTATTTTTGAGGAAACTTAAAAATTCTCATGGCTAAGTCCTCGATGGTGTGTTATCGATAGACGTTATTAATCCGGAAGACGAGCACGGCGGTGAGTGAGCTCAATAAAACTACTAGGCATATTGAGACTGCTTACGCCAGGATGTATATTGCTGACCTATATATGTATAACATGCGCTTCAGTATATTACTATAATTTGTTTGTTTGTCCAGTCCGTACGTCCCTGTTTTGATTGGAATGACATGAATTGTTTGGGGTTTTTTGTTTGCTTTTTTTGGTTTTTTTGCTTTTTTTTGACAAAAGCCGTAAACTTCCTCAAAATAACTATGCGATAGAAAAAGTGACTTAAAGCAAAATAAAATGATTCAAACGCGGTACACAACGCCCACCGAAGCCGGGACCATAACTTTTGCATTCTTGGCTCTATCTGTCGTGAGGAAAGATGGGTAGTCAAAAAGGGCTTTTAACACCCACTGGGGGGAATGTAAAGTAATCTTGCTGGTATGCCCGGTAAGGCCACAGTTTGTTCAAAAAGTCGCGTCAGGATAGTTGCGGAGTAACTGGGGGTGACCTGAATGAACTGAAACTGAAATAAATAAAAGGACATCATACGCCTATTGGGGTTTGAGAAGTTTTTTGGTCGGAAGGTATAAAAACTGTAGATAACGCCCACGAAACCTAGTACATTAATATGTGCAAGTTTATCTGTCGCAATTGTCCTGCAGTATGGTATTTGATGTAGATCCCATTGGGTGTAGGTATGAACAAAAGCACAATTCCGTTTGAAGGGCGGTTCCCGTTCAGAGTTCAGACGTATCGCTAATTTGGTCTCTGCGATTTCGTCTAATTTTGAGGTTTATCAATGAGTTGTTTCAGATTTCTTGACTAATATATTTAGTGAACGTTTTTGGCATCTGGGCATGGTGAAATTTTGAGTTGAGTTGTCAGATTTTTGCAGTCTGGGGCAATTTGTTTTTGTCTCAGCCAGTTCGACTGAGTTGGCCCAGCTGGCCATTTTGCCTGCTTCTGTGGACTAGTGTATTTGTCTATGTTATACAGGCATAGACTAGCTGACCTATTTTTCAGTTTACTTATACAACTAGTATGCTGATACTAGGTTATATTCATCTTCGTAGTCAGAAACGTTTCGATCACGCGATAATCAGGCGCTATAGAATCATTCAACACTGACTCATGAACATTTATTAAAAAATTAACCAGGTCCGATGTGTACTTCTTGTCATGGGAAACTGACAGCGAAACATATTTTGATCGATTGTATAGATTCTTTTCTATCGAGCAGCTACTTTTTAGATTGTCTGAATCACTTTTAGATCGCCTGGATGACTTTTAGATTGTCAGTTTTTGAATTGTTTTGTTGACATACTTAGATAAGAATGTTGTTTGATCGGGGCTATACAGCTGAAATAATGCTGAACGCGACGTTAAACCATAATTCTCTCTCTCTCTCTCTCTGACCTTCCAATGACCTTACATCTTAGGAGTACAACATAACAAGATAATGAATTTCAATGCAATACAATATGTTTATTGTACGCCTATTCATAGTCTCCACATGATCATGAACAGCTGCAACAAAAGCGCGGCTGAGATATCAAGGCCACGTCCGAGAATCCACCGTATTCTCGGGTCTGAATGTGAGGTTCCGACGGAAGCTTTCCTGTAGAGTCATACGTTTGCCTTTTAATAACCAGACGTCGTCAATTTGTCCCACCTCTTGCATATCGCTCCAAATGATATGGTACAAGTTTTGATGGAGGGTATGTGTCAGTTTTGCTATTTCACAAATGAAAGTCGATCTACCGATGAACCTGTGAGCATTCGAATGCCGGAAATTCGTGATCTTTGATGAACAATACTTAAATTCTCTGAAAGGTCTACGTGTTAGAGCATACCATACACTTCGGACACTTCAACTTATCATTGGAAACTGTTAATTGTTGTTCTTTGCTTACCCGGTGTCCAAGCTAGGTTAGGAGAGGGCACTTAACCACTGGAAATTCTAAGCCTCCAGATCGGTATCTGAGTCTCTTTTCATATCCAGACGCTGATATTTTATAAGATTACATTCTCAGCCATAATGAGTGGCGCCTCATCTAAATTTTCAAATTCTCAGCACAAAGCAGTGCTGGCGAATTAGATTATTTTCTTGCTTATAGACAATTCTTGAATCTTCAAATGATTTTCCATTTCGTTGAGCATTGGTCGACAATCTGCCTGTAATGGAATTTGAACAATTTGACAGTTTTCTATAATTCATTTATGCGAAATTCTGAAAACATCAAGGCAAATAAAAGGCGATCTTTTTGGAAATAGATAACTGTCACAAGCTACTTGTAGTGCTATACCGGTAATTCAAATTTTCCAGAAATGTAGCTTTCAATTGCATTGTGTTTATGGGATAAACACCCCTTGTTAAGCTGAATATCTCCTCGTCTTCCAGTTAGATGGTCTTGACATCTAAGTATATTTGATGATGGGTTCCCGCTTAAATAAAGAATTTTGAAGAAGATATGTCATCATGCGGCTCTGATGCATGCAAATTATGTATGCATGAATTTATTATACTTGTCACTGGGTGCAAAATGCCTGTTTCACGCACCCTGTTGAAATGGTGTTTACAGGGTTAGAATTGAACTTGGAATATCCGTAGCGCTGTAGTGCATACCACAAATGTGCGCTAACTTTCAATTAAATGTGTAAGCTTAGGAATTGGGGATCTGCAGAAAAATGATAAAATATCTAATGATTCCCTTAATTGATATTGCTTCGCGGCAGATGGCCAAAGACTAGTAGATATTTGCTACAATACATAAAGATACATGATTTGACGACACGGTTGGTTTGTATTATCAGGTTAGAGTTACTTCAAAGAGGATTAGGATGGTCACATCTGGTAGTCTAGGCACAATATAAGGTAACGAATAATTTCTTATTGCCAGTATTTTCGAAATTCGTTAGCACCATATGCAAACCTGCGTCGGCAGACCCATGTCCCTTTCTTCTTATGAATTCGACCATATGCAGAAGTTATTAAAATATTACCATCTTTAAACCTGTTCCTTCTCGTTCACTAAACGTTATGAAGAGTTTTTCGGGTAATAAATAACAACGAAATATCCCTTAAGACAGTCAACATCAGAAAACAGAAAATTGCCCATATCCTTTTGTAGGTTTCGCGGTTATCACGTGGCATCAACAACAAATGATCCTCGAATCACACAATGAAGACAAGAATAGGCGTGATCGGGTGATTTTTACATTTGCTCAGCATTTATAGTATGATTATATGTATTTGGGCGAGGGAATTCCCAATCTCAGAAAAAGTAAAATGGTAGGAGCAAGGAAATTCTTCTTTTCCTATTTCCCAGTGATTATTGACGTTGGACATGCAAGTGCTTTCGTCACCGCCGCTAATTGACACGCATTCATTTCAGTCGCGGTGCTCAAATAGATCGACCGGAGTAATTTGCTGAACGTATTTGCATGTACTTTGGTGGTTTCACACTATAATGGTTTGAAGTATCATATGTCATCATATCAATATCATAGATGAATATTCTATGATTTACAATTTTCTAATCGATTATAATATATCTGCCACCCTTTGATTGCGCGTATTCAGGTGACCCCCATGAAAGGACCCTAGAACTGACCTTCGCCGGATCAGAGATTCTGCACGCTCTGATTATATTTGCTCATCAATGTGGCATGTTCATTGTGAGATTCTAAGACCAAATGAGGAAGGCTACATGAATCGAATGTGCACAATCATTGCAGCAATTATATGCGGTAACAGGACTCCTCTGTTGCTGTCAGTCTGTAGCGGCATTCTAAAATACATAGATTGTCTACGTCTATACAGAGATATTGTCGATTGAAATACAAGCGTCTAGTCCGTCATTCAATATTTATCCGTCTTCCCCATTAAATAATTTTCGCGTCCATAATCCACATACCTAATTCATATAATAGCATTAGCACCAAATTAAATCATTAATCATAGTATACAAGCTAGTTTCCTGCAAGAGAGAAGACTTCTGGGAACATACTTTGGTTGTTTTATATTATCAAATAAAACTAATCTCCAAATAAAGCTTATGGAGAAAGTGGTATTGTGCCGTGTACCCAGCGTTATTCAGGCAGTTTATTTATTTGAAGATAGGATTCTTAATCATACCCTGCTAAAAAAGTGAATAGCTCGGCTTCGGGTCTTCGACAATACATATAATACAGCTAAGGCATGGAAAATGATTACACCCTGCGACGTACATGTAGGGTATCTGAATCCTATAGTTACAAGGCAGAACTCCAGGAATAATTCCATCTATATAATATGAGTATAGATATTGTCTATAACAGTAATAGTGAGTGAGTACATGTAGGGTATCTGAATCCTATAGTTACAAGGCAGAATTCCAGGAATAATTCCATCTATATAATATGAGTATAGATATTGTCTAGAACAGTAATAGTGAGTGAGTACATGTAGGATGTTAACGTCGCTTTCAAAAATGTTTCAGTTAAATCACATAAAAAGTTCCATGTTTTAGGTCGTTGGAATGACTCGGTCCGGAGTCGAACCTTGGATCTTCCACTTGTGATGCGAGTGCTCTACTACAAGGCCATTACAGTACGGTGTATAACAATACAGATATAATACCAAAGACGAACTTGCATATAATGACGGAGATCGCTCCTTGTCCACGTGAACGAGATTTTACCTCCGTCGATCAGACGGAGGTCTAGGAGAGCAACGTGAAATCTCCCGCCAAATAATTGTCATATAGGGAACCTACGACTCATGGGATTTTCTCCTGCATACGTACAACCATTTCTATTGCATAAAGAGGATCATAGTGCACCTTTTCTGACCGGTTGTCAGCTTGCAGGTGTGTGCATGAGTTATCAGTGCGGGGATTTCGAATAAATTTGCCAAAAAACTACTAGTTCACAAAATCATTCATAACTGTGACGCATGTTCACTCTGACTATCACGTTATGCACCTTTTTATAGCCACTAGGCGTGATTAAAAGGTGTGAACAGTTTAGAGTGTTCTAATGTATCTACTGGATGCAATGTAAGAAAACGTTCAGAAAATGGAGATTTTTCCTGCATGTTTGATTTTTCAAATTTGAGTAAATTTATTACAGTATGTTCTCTAAGCAACCAAACTACCTTATCAGGATATCTAAATTTACGCAAACAAGTGCGCTTCCCCGCAAAATAGGAATGATCGAACAATAGGTTCGTGTAACCGAGCAATGACTGAAAATATTACCCCAGCTCCCCCCCCCCCATTTTCAAGAAATTGGCTAAATTTGAGCTTTGTGTGAAAGAGGCAGAACGGGAAAAAATATTTGCCATTAATGTGATAGATGGTGATCGCTAATCATTCTAATGTATCAAAACATTAGTGTTTCTCATAGAAAAGCTGCTAAACTTCATTTACCGGACATAAATGTAGCATTATCGGTCAATTTGTATGAGAAGATGTTCATATACACACCCACTTTCTCGGTGTGTCCTGACCCTACAGTAGCCTGAGTGTTACGTATATATGAGTATGCTAGCGCATCTTCATAGATGTGTACTAATGTACCTCAAAGCCAGTATTTCTGGAATATAACTTATCTATATCATCCCAGGCATATTTCTCATCAGGGGTCACGCCTCAGTCAAGTATAGTTATCTATAGATGACACAAGTCTCGCAGGTGCCAATCGCGTCAGCATTCTGTTCGCCGTACGGCTATTAGATCTTAGATTTCCGCAGGAGTTCTCTTAAATTCCGTCCTCTTCTCTATACATCGATCGGGTGATGTGAGAATAGTCGGCTGGTTTTAGAGTCAATCTGTATTATATGCCAGTATTTTTTAATAATTTTTATCAGCTGGTGTGATCCGGGTTGGAATGTTGTGATGAATCTCGTCGGCTTGACAGATACCGGTTGAGTCTGCTTACAAGTGCTTGGTTCTGTGTAGAAGTTTCGATGTCTCACAGTGTTCAACCTCCATGAGTGCTTTCTCGATTTCACTCTGTTCGTATCCCCTGAGTCTAAGTTTATTTTTGAAGACTTTTACCTTCTCGCAGAAATCACTGGAATTGTTGCAGTTCCTTGCGTATTTAATTGCCTCTCCTTTTATAAAGGATTTGAAGCAGGAGGGTGGATGGGCCGATTCTCGGTGTAGATACTGGTATGTTTCGGTTGCCTTGGTGTGACATTTGATGTCCAGAATACCACTGCTGTCAAATCTCTCCCCTTTGAATGTTACGGTATCCAAAAATCTGATAGATCTGTCCGATATCTCGAAAGTAAACTTTAAGAGAGGATGGGCATTATTTGCCATCTCAAAGAAGTCTCGTACGTCTTTTTCTGGACCATTATAAATCCAATAGCCATCGTCCCGGTATCGTAGGATATTATGCCGTAAGGGGAAGCGCTCCATAAGTTTGTTGATGTGCTGATAAATAGCATAATCACATAACTCAGGTGAAGGAATTGCCCCCATTGGTGCTCCCACGATTTGCCGGTAATATTTACCATTAAATGCAAATTCGTTTTCTGTCAGGATAAGGTTGGCTATTTCTACCAGTAATTCTATCGATGGCCTTTTTAGGTCATATACAATATCGTTGTTCGTCGTGACATCAGTCTTCAGGGCTGCGGCTATCTCTTCAAAACTCAGATTAGTGTAAAGCGAGGTGATATCATATGTAAAAATCGACCATAGAGGTCCATGTCCCCCGCTAGCAGCACCAGTTATGGTGGATTACATCCACCATAACAGGCGCTGCTGCTGCGGGGGCCATGGACCTCTATGGTCGATTTTGTTTGGTCGATGATATGTCATATCATTGATGAAGAGTATGATTTGAAAATGGACGTATCACTGATGAGCTTAACATAATCTAATGCAGCGGGTGGCACCCATATTGGATAACGCACATCCATGAAACATAATACCAACTGTCCTCTCACCAATGTCCATGCACCCCCAAGTTTGAAGTAGATTGGTTGAATCGTTCTAGAGTTATTGTCCAGACAAGATCTAAATTCTGAAAATCTAAAATGATTGATGGTGGCCATCTTGGATTACACAGGTAACTGAAAAGCAATGACAACTGTCCTCTCACCGATGTCAAGCCAAACTGCAAGTTTGAAGTCGATCAGTTGAATTATTCTAGAGTTGTTGTCCAGACAAGATGCAACTGCTTAAAATGCAACATAATCCAATATTGCTGGTAGATGGCAGCCAAATTGGATTATGCTCGTTCATGAAACACAATCCTAACCGGGATCTCACCATGGGCAAGGGACTCCCCAAGTTTGAAGTAGATCAGTTGAATCGTACTCCAGCCATTGTCCGGACAAGATCAAACTGCTTAAAATCCAATGAAATCCAGTATGGCTGATGGTGGCCATATTGGATTAAGCACGTCCTTGAAAAACAATCCTAATCCTCCTCTCAGCAATGTCAAGGCACTCCCCATGTATGAACTAGATCGGTTGAATCATTCTAGAGTTATTGTCCGGACAAGATCCAACTGCTTATAATCCAATATGGCTGACGGCGGCCATATTAGATCACGCACATTGCTGAAAAACAATCCCAACCGTCCTCTCAGCAATGTCAAGACACACCCCAAGTTTGAAGTTGATCGGTTCAATCGTTCACGAGTTATTGTCCGGACAAGAAAATCTAAGATCCAACTGCTTATAATCCAATATGGCTGACGGCGGCCATATTGGATTATGCACATTGCTGAAAAACAATCCCAACTGTCCTCTCACCGATGTCAAGGCACTCCCCAAGTTTGAAGTAGATCAGTTGAATCGTACTCCAGTTATTGTCCGGACAAGATCAAACTGCTTAAAATCCAATGAAATCCAATATGGCTGATGGTGGCCATATTGGATTAAGCACGTCCTTGAAAAACAATCCTAATCCTCCTCTCAACAATGTCAAGGAACTCCCCAGGTATGAAGTAGATCGGTTGAATCGTTCTCGAGTTATTGTCCGGACAAGATCCAACTGCTTATAATCCAATATGGCTGACGGCGGCTATATTAGATTACGCACATTGCTGAAAAACAATCCCAACCGTCCTCTCACCAATGTCAAGGCACACTTCGAGTTTGAAGTTGATCGGTTCTCCAGTTATTGTCCGGACAAGATCAAACTGCTTAAAATCCAATGAAATCCAATATGGCTGATGGTGGGCATATTGGATTAAGCACGTCCTTGAAAAACATTTCTAATCCTCCTCTCAACAATGTCAAGGCACTCCCCACATATGAAGTAGATCGGTTGAATCATTCTCGAGTTATTGCCCGGACAAGATCCAACTGCTTATAATCCAATATGGCTGACGGCGACCATATTAGATTACGCACATTGCTGAAAAGCAATCCCAACCGTCCTCTCACCAATATCAAGGCACACCCCGAGTTTGAAGTTGATCGGTTAATTCACGAGTTATTGTCCAGACAAGAAAATCTAAGATCCAACTGCTTATAATCCAATATGGCTGACGGCTGCCATATTGGATTATGCACATTGCTGAAAAATAATCCCAACCGTCCTCTCACCGATGTCAAGGCACTCCCCAAGTTTGAAGTAGATCAGTTGAATCGTACTCCAGTTATTGTCCGAACGAGATCAAACTGCTTGAAATCCAATGAAATCCAATATGGCTGATGGTGGCCATATTGGATTAAGCACGTCCTTGAAACACAATCCTAATCCTCCTCTCAACAATGTCAAGGCACTCCCCATATATGAAGTAGATCGGTTGAATCATTCTCGAGTTATTGTCCGGACAAGATCCAACTGCTTATAATCCAATATGGCTGACGGCGGCCATATTAGATTACGCACATTGCTGAAAAACAATCCCAACCGTCCTCTCACCAATGTCAAGGCACACCCAAGTTTGAAGTTGATCGGTTAAATCGTTCACGAGTTATTGTCCGGACAAGAAAATCTAAGATCCAACTGCTTATAATCCAAAATGGCTGACGGCGGCCATATTGGATTACGTACATTGCTGAAAAACAATCCCAACCGTCCTCTCGCCAATGTTAAGGCACACCCCAAGTTTGAAGTTGATCGGTTAAATCGTTCACGAGTTATTGTGCGGACAAGAAAATCTTACGGAATTACGGAATTACGGACACCGGTGTTTCTAAGTTCCCCCCCCCCCCCTACTAAGTAGCGGGGGACAACAAAGATAGCACTGCTCGGGATGGGCATACTTTCAATTTCATTAATGAAATTTGAAGTATCCGCAAGATAACTATGTTGCTATTTAATAATAGGCAACAGGAAGAAATCTAAGTATCTCCCCAGTTTCGAAGTAGGTGAGTCGCATTGCGAGATAATCGGTCGTCCAGGCACAGATATATTGGATATGTCGCCCGGATTGATCGAGTCGAGTTTCTCCAGGATTTGCTTGATTTTATGAATCTTAGGTAGCTAATACATGTGGGGAATTTTCATCTTGAGTAGCGGATTTATTTAAGTTATTTGTAGGCGTCATTGTCCAGTACGTCTTCCGGTTTAAGTTTAAGTTTAGCGCCTTTCTATGCATCTCTTTTATATTAATACAATCGATCTCGACGTAGTGTGTTTCGTCATATAGCTGTCGATTTGCTTCCTTGATGTATAAACATTTGTCAAGAATTACAGTTATATTATTCTTGTCAGCAGAAGGGATAATTACATCACATTTATCTGATCTCAATTTATTGAGTGATTGGCGTTCACCGTTTGACAGGTTGTCCTAGTGTGGTTCTTTGGCATGTGACGATAGCTCAAGTCTCGTAGCATAGAGGTAATCTTCTATGCTATTGAAGGCCAGTGGTGCCACGAATTCCGACTTAACATAAAATGGATAATGTTGCCTGTGCGTTGATGGCGAGTCGGAGAAAAGCTCGATCTCATTCGCCATTCGTTCGAAATCTGTTACAATATCCCGTTCTCTTATATTAGTCGTCGGAATGAATGATAATCCCGGGGATCGCACTAGCAGAAAAATATCATTATCTGTTAACATCAGACTTGAGCTATTTCTAATATATGTTTTGGCTATTGCCAGTCTCGAGAGGTGAGATTTACGTAGACATGTATTGACATAATTAATATGTCTCTGCTTCTTGTAGCGCTTTCTCTGTTTACTAGAGAAACGTCTTGTTTTAATTCTGCCTCTAATGAGTTAGAATGAATCAGTTGGTATGCGGCATTTGTTGTAGACGATCAGGATACTGACCATCTCAATCAAGGTCGCGGAGATAACTCTGCGAGAAAGTTAAAGTCTTCAAAAATAAACTTTGATGGGAAGCGCTGGGGATACGAACAGAGTGAAATCGAGAAAGCACTCATTGAGGTTGAACACTGTGAGAGATCGAAACTTCTACACAGAACCAAGCACAAGCAGACTCAACCGGTATCTGTCAAGCCGACGCGATTCATCACAACATTCCAACCCGGATCACACCAGCTGATAAAAATTATTGAAAAATACTGTCATATAATACAGACGGACTCTAAAACCAGCCGACTATTCCCGCATCATCCGATCGATGTATACAGAAGAGGACGGAATTTAAAAGAACTTCTGTGGAAATCTAAAACCTAATAGCCGTACGTCGAACAGAATGCTGACGCGATTGGCAACTGCGAGACTTGTATCATCTATAGATAAGTATACTTGACTGAGGCGTGACCCCTGATGAGAAATATGCCTGGGATGATATACATAACTTATATTCCCGAAAGATTTCGAAACACTGGCTTTGAGGTACATTAGTACACATCTATGAAGATGCGCTAGCATACTCATATATACGTAAAACTCGGGCTACTGTAAGGTCAGGACACACCGAGAAAGTGGGTGTGTATATGAACATCTTCTCATACATATATACGCTGTGGTGTCATAAAAATTTATAGCACACTGACCCATCAGACTTAGCTGAAGACAGAATTATATGCGTTTCAACATTTCGGACAAAATTGTTCGACAGAAGAGTGCGTCAGTGATTATCAGTAAATATGCTGAATTTGGTGAGGGAATCTGATTTAGGGGGGTGGGGTAATTTTTTGTCTAATTGCTCAGGCATTAGATAGGTTATATGAATGGAAAATACTTCATTGCGCAACCTAATAATTGGGGTAAATATTAATATCTGTTTCATGTATCTGAGTATAATAGTCGTGACAGGTTCACCATTATAATGTTCTAATACAAATAATGAAAAATGTGATTTTTGGTCGATTTTCGATATGTTATTGGTGCATACTCGAACACCCTTGACGGACCATGTGCCATTCGGTATTGGGGTGCTACCTGTGGTAAATATGCATAATTCGATGCATTGTTAGTTGATTTTCAGTGAAAAATATATGAGTTAGAAATATTTTCTAAATTTGCGTATTTTCTGTTGAGATTTGTACGTTTATTGCCATAAAA
>JAVTVY010042186.1:0-186649 GCA_036873755.1 Hanleya hanleyi
TGTTAAATAAATTAACATTGAGAGAAGAGAAGAAGGTCTTTTGAGAAGAAGTTGGTTAATGAACTGTGTGGTGTGTATGGCATTGAAAAGTCGAAAACGATACCGTATCATCCGCAGGAAAATGCACAGTGGGAGCAATATAATCGAATTATGCACGACTTGCTCCGTACCTTAGATATGGAACGGAAAAGGTGTTGGCATCTTTATCTGTCTGTCGCTTGCCTACAATTGTACCCCGCATTCGTCCACGGGATATTCGTCATTCTTCCTGTTTCTGGCTGAAATCCTAGGATACATGTTGATAACATGTTGCAGATCGATGAAGATAGTCCAGATAAAGTAGACGACTGGGTAGATAGTCACCGTCAGAGAATATTGCGCGCTCACCAGATAGCAAATGCTAGACTGTCGCATAAAGCAAACGAGAGAAAGAAGCGACACGATAAAGGCGTTCGTTCAGATGAATTGAAATTAGATTCTAAATTACTGTTGCGCAAGCGTGTTATGTACAGGAATAAGATCCAGCATCACTGTTACTTGATAGGGTGGTCCCCGATAGTAATGCATTCAAGGTGAAATCACTGGATGGAACGGACCTACTTAAGGTAGTGAACAGGGAACAGTGTGCAGTGACATGAATTTTTCAGCGAGTGAAGGTTCTGATGTGGATAAACCGGAAGTTGGTGTACCAAGTTCCTCTGTTAAGGACTGAACACCAGTGGGGGCTAGAGAGGATTCCTCGTATGAGGATGATTTTGTGATAATTCAGGCTCAAGTTGGGCCAGACTTGCAGGAGGAACCTGTTCTGGTTGAAACATGCCAGGAACCCCTTAGGCGAAGTGCTCGTAGTACGGCAGGTAAACCTCCTAATCCTTTCAATTTGTCTAGATTTGTTTTAGCAGGATTTAGGAGTGACGCTTGAGCAGAAATTAGGTAAAACGTTGGGCAAGTTTCTCCAGGAAGGTCTCGCGCCTTCTACTAAATTTGAATAGGCGTGTTCTTCAAGTCGGTTAGTGGTAGTCTGTACGCTTGTTCAGTCAGCTGTAATCGGTATATATTAAATATTTAAAGTTTTGTGTCTTGTTTAATATATATTTTTTTATTATTGTATGTATTTGGGTTCGTCTCATGAGGACATGAGATCCTCCACTGCCACCACATGTGACCGGGTTATATTGTTTGTAACTAGGGTTATTTTGGATGATCGGTTCTCCAGCATGTATACTAGATTTTGTGACTAGGTGATACCAAACGATTGACTTTCCAGCGTTAAGAATAGGTGAACTTCTTGTCTTAATTACTTTCGCATATTCGCTGTAATATTTGTGTAGCTGGCCGAGGTTGATTCTAATATTATGTACTAGAAATGAAAGCTCGTGTGAAACACGGGCAGAGCATTTCTCCAAATATATGTGTACAACATAAATTGATATATGACCCTTATATCAATAAGAAATGGTAGGAATGGTAGCAAGGCTACCAAAGAGCTCATCTGACCATATGGATACAGCACCTGTAATGATTACCATAGCATGAAATCATAGTATATTTGCCATTCAATTAGGTAATTAAGACCTAATTAGATATTCTCTGAAATAAATTATTTTATAATACCCCTTTCACGATATCCTAAATAACATTCACTCAAAGCTTGGGTACAATCTGTAAAGTATTCATGAATATGGCACCCCTAATGTTTGCGTTAAAATGAAATCTTAGCATATTTGTCTTTTAATTAGATAATTAAGAGAACTAAATATTAATGAAATAAAGCCATTCTGCAACATCCTCCTCAGAACACCACAAATGGCAAGCCTGCTAGGTTTAGGCACAAATATAGAGACCCTAATGATTGCCATAACATGAAATCTTAGCATATTTTGCTATTTAATTAGCTAATTAAGCTAATTAATATTCACGAAATGTAGCCATTCTGAAACATCCTCTTCAGAACATCCAATATGATATGTAACACAAGTATGGGCACAATCGGTCAAGTACTTATGAATTCAGCACACTTGATGAATGAGTGAGTGAATATGATTTAGCGTCGCTTTCGACACTATTTCAGTCATATCACGACGTTTGGTTCCTGTTCCTTTTCACACCCGAAAACCACACGGATAGGGTCCTAATCCTTTAACAGACCCCTATTCTTTTTCACACCGGGAACCCCACAGGTGCCTCGTTAGTCGCCTCTTACAATAAGCTCACTGAGGAGCTGAGACATTTCTTGTCATGACTTGGAGTGTCAATGGCCAGGAGCCCCACTGGGCCACCTAATGCCTCAACATAAAATCCTGGCGTATTTTCCACTTAATTAGCTAATGAAGCTAGTTAAATATTCACGGAATGCAGCCATTCTGCAATATTCCCCCCCCCCCCCAGAACATCTCATATTACATGTATGCCAAGTATGGACACAATCGAGCGAGAATTTATCAATATAGCACCCTTAGCATTTACATCACGTTAATCCCTCTTATTATTCGATCACCGGAAGTGCAGCAAAAATTACATATATCCGGCAATATTCTTCATGGCACCAGCTACCAAGGGTCACATTTTGTCATTATATGATTTTTATTCAATTGAAATGAAGAATGGGAATGTTACTTTTTCTCTGTGTTTGAATAACAAAGTTGAAAAGTGAACTTCCCGTGATTGAATAATCAGGGGAATTACCGTATCATGAAATTATAGTATGTTAGCTTAGCTAATTAAGCCAATTAAACATATCTGAATGCAAAACGTTTTGAACACCCCCCTTTCATCATCCTGAATGAAGTATATGGAAAAAGTATTTATAGAGATTACAAGCGTCTAGGCTGTCATTCAAATTTCAGTCGTCGTCCATTAAAGAATATCCGCGTCTATAATCCAAAGACCTATTCCATATAACAGTATTAGCACCAATTCAAAAAGACAATCATAGTATACATAAACTTAAGCTAGTTTCCTGCAAGAGAGAAGCGGTCACCAGTTTTCAATGATGCCGACAAGACATCATGATGTTCCAAAAATATAAAATCCGTATCGCTGATCAGTATTCTTAATCCATAACAATCGTTGTAAAGTCGTCATCTAGAGAATGATGTATCTCAGTCACGCTTTGATTGTGACTGTTCATATGAGCACCACGAGAATCTTGAAGTACATGGGTTCATACGGCCCCTAGCCCCGGGTTAAGCGGAATTAGACACAAGTTACGAAACGTAGCGCCATACCACCCTTAACATTTGCCTTAACATTATTGGTCGCTGACGACGATAGGGGTATGACATTAGCTGTTTCAGGGCAATATAAAAATGACTTTTCTTTATTGCAGTTATGCGAGCATTGAAGCAAACTTGATTTATTACGCATGGTGATACCTCTAATAACCCAATCCCCCTATCAAAATTCAATCATCCCTATTTTTTTGGAAACAAATTCAATCCACTGTTCTAACAAATTTGATTACCGTCTTAAATCATTGAATGACAAAAATTTATTGCATCATCTGCATGATTTTGGATCTTTCTGTCAACATGTGTACCCATCGAGTCGCCTTAAAACAGATTTCGAGTAAATTAAGTAATATACTTACAAATCGTGTAAAAGTAATATTTAAATAATGCCTTCTGGAGAGTGGCGGCTATAGTTCTGCTGGAACAGGTGCAATGATTTCAACGAGCATTCATTTCAATGGATTTCTGTCAACCCTGTTCAGAGAACAGAGTTGCTACCAAGCGGACATGTAAATTTCAGATAGATATCAACAAAGTAGTCTATGACGTCACGGCTTGATGTCACAACCATGGCTAGATGATTTTCTACCATGGCTTTCTACGAGTGAGTGAGTCAAGTTTTTAATGCCGCTTTCAACAATATTTCTGTAATATCGGGACAAACCAAGCAGGCACCACCCAGCCGAGTTGTGTTCCTGTTGGTTCAAAGAAGCAAATCTTTGAACCAACATCATGGAACCATCCACCGTATAAACACTGAGGACAGCACACAAGACACAATTTCATTGGTACAATAAAGACAAAAGTAAGTACATTCCTAAACACACATTCCTGTGCCCACCAGGCACCCAACCACCTAATGGCTTTCTGTGATGAGAAATTACCATTTATATGAGCATTTTGAAATCTACTGCAGCAAAACCTAACAAATCTGATAGTTATTTTGCATGATATCCAGCAACAGCAACAGTAAATAAAAACCCCCTCAACTTTATGTAAGTTTTAACATACATAAAGTTCCAGATATCCATTTTATGTCAATAAGGAGATTGTAATTCATTCAAGATTGATGTCAATTAGTTGATGTGCTGAACACAAGAATATTAATAACTTGAACTTCACATGTGAACACCAATCCATGAGTTGAACTATTTCACCAGACTAATAATAAAATTGTTTGGAGAGTCAATATTGTTCACTGATTTGTCTAGGATAGTATTACCTGGGTGTGATAAGAAACTTCTAGAAAAGTTCTAATATGTTTACTCTCCTCTTTGCTTTTAGGCTGCTCAGCAGGGTCAAGGACATATAATGTGATTAATAGACCATGAAACGACGTGTACTAACTTTATCAGTTGAAGTGAGTGCACTTATATTATCTACAAGAGGTTTAACTTTTGTCAATACTGCTCACAGATACGACTTGACCAAATGTTGACTCCCCTTTAGGTAATTATCCAAACATAAACTTAAGCTGATGGAAGAAAAACAATGCTGTGAACTTCAGATGAATGAATGATACCACAACAGTTTACAATGATGGAGGATTTATAGGCTAGCCATACAGTATCAACAGAACATTATACCGTCTAGTCACACCTTGACATAGCTCGGATTAGGCCAGTATTATTTTCTCCCGAATGAATGAATGCATATCATTTCAACTTTCTATAAGGCTTGACATCTATAAGGTGGTTCAGATTTGGTCCCACGAAGAAAGCATGTTGATGACTATTTTAATCTTTAATCTTTTAATCAAGACCACAGAATTATACAATTTGAAAAACTCCAACAAGTCCATACATGTAGTATATGACTGTGAAATGTCACATCTATACATGTTTAACTGAAATTTTCAGCAACAAACACGTCAAAATACATGTAAGAAGTAGAAAAAATAAATTCCAGATCACAAAGTAAATAAAATACAGCTCCAGCCATATACTACTCATGTTCACTGACCTGGAATACACCACTATACAGCTTCTCTCTGTTCAAATCGGTCAATTTTCATTTTGGGAATAACGTTCCCTTTCAAGTTACCAAAATCGTGCCCTTAGGTTAAAGATAATGACACCAAAACGTTTTCAGCTCGGTGTCTATCCTACAAGATAACTACATCCAAATTTCGTGACAATCAGTAAAGTCATTGGAAAAATATCATGTTAGAACGGTTTATAATGTTCATGACTACAGCGCCATCTAGTGATAAAATAAAACATGCAAACACAACCAGGCAAATTCCCCTGACCTAGAGAGATCGCAAACAAAGTTTGACAGAAAAATCTCTAACGGTTTAAGAGATTTAGACGTTTCAAATAACGATGGCGATGCTGACAAATTTTAAAATCAGCAGTCATTGGATCGCATAAGAAAATAAAATACAGCTCCAGTCATATCATTCTTATGTTCAGCAACCTGGAATCATGTCAGAAAGGTTAATAATGTTCATAACTACAGCGCCATCTAGTGATCAAATAAAAACACGAAAACACAACCAGAAAAATTCCCCACACCTAGCTAGATAGCAAATAAAATTTACCCATAAACTTCCCAACGGTTTCAGAGATATGGACGTTCGAAATGGCGACGGCGGCGGAGTAGTTTCCCGGTAATACATAAGAGCATCCACTTTGTAAAAATGCTCTAATTATGCTATTTATATAATATCCTGTAAACACTAGGCTTGTACAGATGTTGGTTTCGGTGTCTATGGAGATAACCAATCAGCGTGCTCCATTTGACTGGTGCCTGTTTCCGTTAGCAGTTTTGCACAGATCAGTTATTTGGCTAGCGGTGCAGACGTGGGGTTAATTGGCGCGTAGGATTTAGAAGCTGTTTATAGATGTTCAGTGGTTTGTAAAGCAAAAGTATATCTGTGATACGACAGTCAATATTCATTTGTCTCTGGTTCGAGTACGAGTATTTCCACATGATAATGCTATATGACTTATGCGCATACTTTTTGTATCGGTGGCGTTGTATAAACTGTGATTTCGTGTAGCGTTATATGGCGCTTGATTTAAATGTGCACGATGTTATTGCAGATGGTGTCATGCATGGTTGGTTGAATAGTTTACCTGTTGACTGTGTGGCAAATTGCTCTTCTGACTGGGGTATGTTTAAGGGTTCACAACCGACATAGAGGTATTTGTTGTGTAATAATTTACCGCTGGGACGTCTTTCATCCAGAGTCAAAACCCCGAGAATGCGCAGCAATCGAGGGGTTTTGACGAGGGATGAAAGACGTCCCAGCGGTAAATTATTACACAACAAATGCCGATACGAAGGTTTTGAATCCAATTCTAACCAGGAGATATATTTGAATGTAGAAATAATCAACAAATGCGCAAAACTGAGCGCGGCTCTCTCTGAGCGCGGCTGGTACATTTTACCCCCTCCGCAAATACAAGCAGTGTTGCCTGGCTTGCCATACAAATATATCGTGCAAAACAACTGATTCTTTCAGTGCAGAGAAATAAAATATTTTAAGGATTTTTTATTGATTTTTTATACATATTTCTTGCCCAAGATTAATCACAGAAATATGAGAACTAATGAGCTGGAGGTGGTGTTCCCCACCGTGTATATAGAAGTTGACCTACATGTCACGCGCTTGCCATGGATACGGTACCCGGGACAGTGACATTTCCAACACGAGCAGGCTCGCGTTTGTCTGCATTTGTGGGCGAAGGGCTGAGAAGAACGAAGTTATATAATATATTTTTTTCTCATACAGACTAGCGGGCAGTTTAGGGCTGGAAATGGAATGGTTCAGATATCGAGTGCCTTGCACTCATTCAGTGTATTAAAATGTTACTGTGTTATTGCGGGGGGAGGTAAACGCACTCTCCCTCAACCGTGATGAACTGTTTCACGAGGCAATATTTTGTATTCTTCCAAAACCCGTTGCTATGTGAAAGTTTATCCTATTTACAACATGTATTTGCACACGACACGCATAACAGAGAAGGTTAGAATTATTTCATTAACTTAAATTTAATGGTGGATTATATTAGAGTGGTATATTTGGATTGGCTGAATTTGGAATGGCTGTATTTAAAGTGATAATGGAATTTAATTGATAACGCATGCTATATGAATATGGGCGAATTGTTTTGATCTGATTTAAGTGGTGTAATTATGTAATCGTGTTGATATAACTTGTCCATTGTACTTGTGATGTGATTATATAATCGGAATGGATTTCCTATATATATTTAATTTATATCAAAGTTATTTATATTTATAGGAGTATTTCCTGAATAAAGTCATCTAGTCCGACATCTGACTTGACTATTTCCCCTGGTCTTACATGCACGGAGATGAATTCAAAAGAAGTGAAAAGATCTAGCCTATTATGAATGAAATGCATCATGGATGCCTAAAATGTCTGTATCACAAATTCCATACATCTGCAGTCGTGTTCCAGTCTTACTGAAGCCATTCTTTCAGAGAAAGTCACAGAGGTGTACTAGCAAAATAAAGACATCATTTAAAAAACAGAGCATTATTATCAAGGCATAATCTCTGACATGACAAAATGACTTTGCGAAACAATTGACAAGAACATGGGTAAATCTGGGCTGTATACATAATATTCATCATAACATATATATGAAAATATGATATGATGATTCATGTAATAAAAGTCTGATAATCCTGATGACAATGTTACAACCTCCATCTCTCATTGCACCACTTCATAGATGAAAACGATAAAACCAAATACCTGTGCATGCAAGACCATATTTTCTAAGACCAGATGTCCCCAAATTTGTTTTTGATTTTCATAAAAAGACGCATTGTCTAAAATCATTTCAGCTGTTGAGATAATTATATATTAGTGTATATACCATACAAGTTCATATATTTACAATGTTACAAACATAACGAGTTTAACAAATATAAGCCACAGATCCAGCACAGTAACGTGTGGATCGAGATAATTTTTCATGACCAAGCAGGCCTTTACTATGAGGAAATGGGGATACGGACAAAACCCCAGTGGACAAAACACCAACGGACAAAACAACAGCGGACAAAACACCAGTGGACAAAACCCCAACACAAAAATCCCCAGAACAGGAAAAGTGGACAAAGCCCCAGGCAAAACACCACTTCATTAATCCCCAATGATAATCATTTTTCCCCTAATCTCCACTAATCTTCTCAGTAGAGGATTAGCGGACTGCTCTATCTTTGATGACTAATTATAATAGTTTATACCAGTACATTCTACAATAGGATTAAATGGATTTATTGGCAAATGATGCGGTTGGACAGAGGTTGAAGAAGCGAGTGCAGCGAGCTACAAAAGACATACAGGAAAGATTACGCAATATGTGCGTTGACTTGGACAGCGGTCGTAAGACATTAGAAGAAACCATGAGAGACCTTGGACATAATATCAGACTATATTAGATAGACTTACTAGAGTTAGATAGATTGCTAGGCAGAAAGAAAACTAAATGTGAAGTGTCACATTTTTGTGTGTAAATATTGACCATAACATGTGAATATTGACCTTAATTTAATAAAATTGGGTAAAATCTCTTAATGTTGTATGGCTAATATAATTTTTTCATACAAAAGTTAAAATTGGGGGTTTCGTCCGATTGGGGTTTTGTCCGCTGGGGTTTTGTCCACTGGGGTTTGTCCATTGGGGTTTTGTCCGCTGGGCTTTTGTCCTACATCCGAGGAAATGACAGGCGATTAGTCAACCACCTCTCCTCGATCCGGTTCTCAGAATGAGCAGACAAGTAGTTTGACTGGAGCTCATAGCCCCATCTACGTGACCTATATACATTCTCATTGCATCACATTGTACTACGGTCAGATCCTGCTGATTGCATTGTTAGAAACGTGTCGCGCTGCTTTTTCGTATTTTGCTCTCGGAGCAGAAAGAAATCAACATGTCACTAGTAAGGTGAAGTAAACATAGGCTCTAGTTTAACAGCTGAGCAACTTGTTGCGTCTTATATCAGATATAATTGATGCATTTTCCATCTCTCTCGTATGCAGATACCAGCTTTCTTTATCAATAAAATTGATAAAGACAGAATGCACATGCACGCCATGTTTTTTGTCTAATGCAGACAGAGGGCATTACACAGACAGTTTAGGAGACTACACATACCGACAATGGGAGAATGGCTATATAAGTAGTAGGGAGCAAGCATTTCGAGGCCAGTTTTCCAGGGAGGTAACTCTTGGTCCCCTTTTTTCCGCCAGGGGGCGCCACCAGTTCCGTATGACGTCACTTCCGGTCTGGGTGAATGGAGCGTGACCTGTGAACTGTATGACGTCACTTCCGGTCTGGGTGAATGGGGCGTGACCTGTGAACATGATATGATATGTACTGACCTGTCTGTGGGGACTCAATGGCGTTCATCTCCGTGTCTTTTCGGTGAGAGGAACATGTACTGGGGTTTTTCCCACAATGTCGTTCACCTCCGTGTCTCTTCGGTCAGGTCCGTGTCTTTTCGGTGAGGTCCGTGGGAACATGATAGGAGTTCGCTACAATGTTGCGAAGATGTCACGGAGATCACCGAAGAGACACGGAGGTGCCCGAAGAGACACGGAGATCTGCGAAGGGGGCGAGAGGGATCCGTAATGTACCGATGGGGTCGTATGGGGTATCAATGTGAAGCATTCGTGAAGGGGCATCTGATGGGGTGGGTGTGGGGTTGAAATATCGTCATTCTGCGCAAGCGCGGTAGACCAAGGGTATGGAAATAGACGTTTTGGGGACAAGGGGAGCCCCTAGTGGTCCGATGGAGTCCAGTGAGGTATCAATGTGAAGCCTATGTGAGGGGGCATCCGATGGGCTGGGTGTGGGGTTGGAATATGGTTATTCTGCGCATGCGCGGTAGACCAAGGGTATGGAAATAGCCGTTTTGGGATCTAAGGGAGCCACTAATGGACCGATGGGGTCGAGTGAGGCATCAATGTGAAGCCTATGTGAGGGGGCATCCGATGGGCTGGGTGTGGGGTTGGAATATGGTCATTCTGCGCATGCGCGGTAGACCAAGGGTATGGAAATAGACGTTTTGGGGTCTAGGTGGGTCCCTAATGGACCGATGGGGTCGAGTGAGGTATCAATGTGAAGCCTATGTGAGGGGCCACCCACTGGGCTGGGTGTGGGGTTGGAATATGGTCATTCTGCGCATGCGCAATAGAGAAAGGTTATGAAAATAGACGTTTTGGGATGTAGGTGAGCCCCTAATGAGCCGATGGAGTTGAGTGAGGTATCAATGTGAAGCCTATGTGAGGGGGCATCCGATTGGACTAGGGTCTCGGCCGTTGTCCACATTCTGCGCATGCGCAGACAGGGAATTCTGGGAAAAGGGTGTGGAAATAGACGTTTTAGGGTTTAGGTGAGCCCCTAATGATCCTATGGTGTCGTATGAGGTCTTATTTTGAAGCTGTCGTGAGGGAGCATCCGCCTGGGCTAGTGTGTCGTTCGTTGTCAATAGTCTGCGCATGCGCAGTCTGGCCGTAGTATAGAAATAGACGTGTTGGGGTTTAGGTAGGCCCTTAATGGTCTGATGGGATCGAGTGAGGTATCCATGTAAAGCAGTTGTGAGGGAGTATCCGACGGGGTGGTTGTGACGTGGAACTGACGTCATTCTGCGCATGCGCAGTAGAGAAAGTGTATGGAAATAGACATTTTTGGCGCCGACAGGGGTCATTATGGGTACGATGGAGTCGTATGAGGTCTTATGTTGAAGCTCTTGTGAAGCAGCATCCGATTGGACTCAGGGTTCGTCCGTGTTCAAGGGTCTGCGCATGCGCAGTCTGGTCGTAGTATAGAAAGCAGGCATGTTGGGAGATGCGTGGGTGTGTGTGTGTGTGTGACCCACCACTAGGGGTCCATGGTTGGGGTTGGGTGGTGGTGTGGGTTCTGCGCCCAGACGTCACTTCCGGGTTTCACTAAAACTACCTTCGAACACAGAAGAGTTCCAATGTTCCCCTCAGACGTAGGACCCGGCATGCGCGGGTGAAGTTCGGATTATCCTAGGCCACTGATGGGCTACTTCCTCCACGGTGTTCGAAGCCAGTTTCACCGAATCCCCACATGTCTGTTATAGCTTTCATGCATTATGCTCATAAAGAAAACACACAAGACAGGGTTTTTTTTGGGTGAGATCTCATTTTTTTATTCAGTGAACAACAACAACGTGAGAACAACCACGTGAAAACTGAAGCCCAGAACAGAGGGCTTGTACATTGAAAGAACTGAAGCCCAGAACAGGGGGCTTGTAAACTTAAGCCCAGAACAGGGGGGCTTGTACATTGAAAGAACTTAAGCCCAGAACGGGGCTTGTACATTGAAATGATCGGCGGCCCAGTCATATACGAGTACATCGCGGTCCTCGGCCTTGGGTACTCGTCAAACATCTGTACGATGGTAGATACGGGTCTTCCCCGGCATCGATGGTACAGGTAAAACAAGCAATATTGTCCGCACACGCTACTGGTCAGGCTTTGCAACGTTTGACTGTTCCAACACCACGTCTCTGTGCCTTGATCCATGAAGTCTGTTAAATCGGGATGGAGGGGTGGAAGGCCGTACGGGTCAAAGTATTCGCCCTGCTGTTCTGTCAAGTACACGCCCACCCAATGTTCACCGGGCCGATCCATCGGGTCCATGTTGAGAACGTAAGCAGCAGGATACATACGGTCTAATGGGAACACATCTCGGGCGAACACCCCTTGAAAGACCATACGTGTCTCTAGGTCATTCTCCAGCACGATGGTTATCTGGTCTGTATCCATGTTAGGTGGAGAAGTCACACAGGACGTTGCGCGCTTTGTCCACTTGAATGATGTTGTCAAACTCGGCGTAGGAGATCACATTGACGGTGCTCCGGAGGGCTCGTGCAAAGTGGATTTCCAACCGTAAATTGCCTTGCTTGGCGAGGGCCAGCTGATGGTCGTTCTCTAAGGTGGGGGTCAGATCGAAACAGAACAACGTGTATCCGTTCGCGTAGTCCTCCCGACTGATCATATTCCCTTCGTCCTGGTTGATTTGACCGGTGGCTGTAAACAGGCTCTGATAGGCTCGAATGAAATTCGCGCGCTCAAAGTTCGGTGTTAAGGCCGTGGCTGGGACCTGTTGTCCATCCACATGCAGGGCCACAAAATTGATGCCGAAATGTTTAAAGTCAAACGGGTTCTCTGGGTAGGCTCCGCTGAAACTGGTATTTTCCACACAGGCCAGGATCAATCGCTTGGGTAGTTCCCCCAGGAACAGGTTTTCTTTGTTGGCGCTCATATTTTCAGCAGACATAGAGAACACTTTGGTTTGCACACGTCGGATAGGGTACTGGGCTGGTTTTGTTTCCATGGCTTTGAGGTGTCCCAATTGAACGGCTGGATTCGGTTTCACTTTTCGGACATACAGGACTGCGTCTTGCATGACAATCTTATAGTCAGCTGCATGCCCGTCTACGTTAGTGGCCATCAAGGCGAAGGTCGGAGGCGCCCGTATCAGTCGGATTTTGATGGGGAACTTGTTCAACAGGTACCGGCCTTGCATGAACATGTCTGCGTGCAGTCGACCCATGAGATCCACCGCGACGCCGTTCGCGGTCAAAGCCTTCCGTTTGTTATATCCCACATTGTCGTTCTCTACGCCCATGTGCTGGGCTGTGTCCTGGTAGAATAAAGCGGCTGTCAGTTGAGATTTTTTAGCCTCTCGCCCATGCGACAACAGCGTCTCGATGTAGGCTCGATAGGGGTACGTGTTGGTCGAGTCACTGATGAGTTTGTCGCTGAGAAATATATCCACCTGTTGAAACATCGAGTGCAGCCAGAGATTCGTCGGGCCCACCGTTGCTTGGTCGACGATTCTGGAGCCATCTCCATTGACGATGTTGGCTTTCACATACAAGTATGTATGGGCTAAATCCACATAGGCCGTATCCGCATTACTGATGGTGAACTCGATGGGTCCTGTTGCGTTGATGCTGGAGAGCGGGAGATGCTCCACCCATAATCCTTGTTCGGCACTGGTCTGTGTGGGCGGCACGGTCCACAAATCAAATTCACTGTTGGTGTTGGTGGATCAAGGACATGTTTAAAGAAAAGATATCCTGGGTCTTCGATGTGTGTCGTCGCTGGGTCGGTCGTCGACTGGTGCGTGGTCTCGGTGGTGCAGGTCTTTTATTCCCTACGGTGCGTTGTGCTTTGGCCACTAAGACGCCTCCTGCTTCTTTGGCCCGCCGTTTCAAGGCTTCTTTGGGTGCCGTACCCCCCAAGACATCACCGGCGACTTGCAGTCCACTGCGTACCGCTTGTTTGCCGATTGCTTTCACCCCACGCGTCACCAAGGGCAGGAACGTTTTGACGATGCTCCCGAGTATGTTCCCCAGTCCATGTCCTCGTTGCATGCGTGCACCACTAAAGACCGGAAGGCCACCGCCGGCCTGTTGGGCATAATAGTCCATATAGCTGCGTGCATCCCACTCGTAAGGCACCTTCATTATACAAAGTGGGGAGCACGTGCTTGTCGAAAATGAAGTGTCAGCACCACTTTCCCGCGTTCGAATGCCACCGGTCGTCCCGTGTCATCTCTTATATCCACCGTGATAGTGTTGATGTGGGTTTGTCGTACGGGTAGGTAGAGCATGTGGGTGAAACTGTGGGTGACTTGATCTCCATACGTCTTTTTAATGGGCACCACCCGTAACAGAGGTGTGTTGATATCGCCCACGATGTGGTTGTCCACCACGTCCGAGTAGACGTAGAGTCCGTACATACCCGACTTCATATCCATCGGGATCTCGCCTTGGTGGGCGGTGGGACCAGCGAACGTCTGTAGATCGAAACCCAGCATTTGCTGTAGGATAGGACTCAGTACGACACTCGCGTTGGCGGTGACGATAAGCTGTGCCTTGTCGTTGTGTGCGTTGTAATCGAAGTCCACGTGATTCTTGAAGGGAAAGGATTTGATGGGTTTTGAAGTATTCGTGACCTCCCGTAGAGCCCTATAATGCAACAGTCTTGACAGCCCACCCATGAACTCCTTGGGAGTATCGTATTGGCCTTCGGTGAGGGTGAGTCGGGTGTCTTTTCCTTCGTAGGTCACCTCGTACCACACTTCATTGGCTCGCACGTTGTACCACGAGTAAGGATATTGGATATGCATGAGGCCACATTCCCAGCGCCCAGGTAAATGCAACCGTTGCGGTAACTGGGTCACGTACTTGGCCAAGGTGTTGTCAGGAAACACATCCAGCGAACTGTTACTGGGTAGGGTGAGGTAAAACATGGCGACTGAGCTGTCCTGCTGCTGCTGTTGGTTTTAATAGGCGTTCCATGCCTTTGGGGGTTGTGTCCGGCGTCGTGTTCGTCGCGTTGACTTGCTACGTGTCACGGCTCTGGAGATGTGGGGTGTCCTGATCAAGGATGGTTTTTTAAAGGTCTGAAAAGAAGGTGCCCGTTGTGGTGGTGGTGTTTTGGGGGGTGACTGCGGTTCCCATTCGGATTCACAAGAAGGTAGTGGGCCACTCGGCGATTGCTGGGTTCGCTGCATAAAGGCCCAGCGGTGGGGGTTCCCCACCAATTCCTGTGGTACATGCATGTCTTTCAAGCCTTGGGCGAAGACCTCCCATCCTCGAGGATCCGTGTGCGACCTGCGTTTATGCATCAGGTCATTCACTAAATCCGTCATGTGGGTCCCGGGAACCACCTGATTCTGTACCAGTAGTTCGCCTTTATCATTCCAAGTCATGTTAGGATTCTGTTTCATCCGTTGTAATACCAGGCCAGCTCGTTTCTTGAACGATGCAGGTACACTCTTCAGCACTTCGTCTTCCACCCACTGTGGGGCTGTGGGTGGTACCCCTGGTAATGGCGGCTGTTGGAGCGGTGCTGAAGTCGGCGGTGTGTCACGTGGTGGTGGTGGTGGTGGTGGGGTAGAGAGGATTTTGTATTGGTCCATGAACGTCATGTACCGTTGAAGCGTCTCATTGTACCGTTGTACTTTCTCACTGTCGCTTAACCCCGGTCTCTGTAAGATCTGTTGCATCTCTCCATCCAGGGTGTTTATGGTCTTCACCGTAGGTGGGACAGGGTAGGGCGATTGGAGGTTTTGAAGGAACCGTGGTTCGACGAGGACCATTTTTTTCGTGTGGTTCATTGTCGGCCGAAGAGTCCACCCAATACTGGACCCAACACGGAAGCGGCCAACGGTGCTAAGATGGCCCCGAGAAAGCCGCCTTTCTGTAACACCTTTTTCTTTTGTGTTTGAGGGACCCGCTTCTGGACTAGGGTTCGGAGACCTGTCTTATGCTTGGCCAACTTGGTCTTCTGAGCCGGAGTCAGTGGTACGTTGCCTTTTAACAGGTTGTACCCGATCTCGCACAGACAGCGTACAAGGTCAGGGTCCGCACCGCGTACAATGGTTCGGACCAACTCGGGTGGGGCCGTCTTCAATACACGGAGCGTCGGAGCGTGCTTCCGTACTCGCGCAGACATCATGTACAACTAATGCTAGAACCCACAACTCTGCTCTTTTTATCTACTTCAGAGAACAGAGACAAAGTCAACCATGCTGTGGTATTTTTTTTATTATCCCCATCATCAAACACACACACCCCAGCTGGGGGCGCCACTGTGGATGTGTTTACATTATTTTTGCATGTACACGTGGTGGGTCTCTCCGGGAAAGATGCCGGTCCGTAGTCGAAGGTGGTCGGGGGTAGCTTGCTTGAGGTCGAAGAGCATATACCCGTGCTGAGGGGTTGTGGCATCTTTAAAGGCTTCCAACGCAAACGGTGTGCGGCCGGGATACATCTGTCTCGCCAGGTGCAGCAGTTGAGTGGTATCTCTCGGGTTTTTGAAGACCACCAGGTAGTGGGCATTTAAGCTGATGTTCCGATGTTCTTTGTTTTTACTGAACAGATTCTGCACAATGTAGATGATGCTGAGCCGTCGATGATGGCTGCCTTTGGTAAAGAGTTGGGTGACCCGCGCATCCGTCTCCGCCATGAGATCATCCAGAACTACCAAGGTGTCGGGTTCCAAATCGGCCAGGTTGGGTAGGCCTTCCACGAACGTGATGTGGGGCATTGCTGCATACGCTTCCTGCCATTCTCCGTAACACCACACGACTCGGGCAATGGGTGGGGTGATCATGCTGTCGGCGTGTTGAAGGAGCTTCCTGACGAAGAGCGTTTTGCCGGAACCCGTCGGTCCTGCGATGACGCAAGTGAAGGGATGTTGCCACCGAGGGTCCATGGTTCGAGCTGTATGCGCTGTCGTGGTAACCCGCTCTTGTAAATTTGGTACGAGTGAACTGGAGTGGTGGTGGTGGGTACAACGTCGGTCGTCGTTGTCTGTTCACTGCGAGTGATGATGGTGGTGGGTACAACGTCGGTCGTCGTTGTCTGTTCACTGTGAGGGATGAAATCCAGTGGGTTTTCAGACGTAGTGGGCGTACTTGGTGTAGGTGTGGAGCTTGGTGTGGAGCTCGACGTGGCTTGTACACGGGGTGTGGTGGTGACTGGACTCGATACGGGGTTGACTGGTGCTATCTGTAGACCGGTTTCACTGGTGGCTGGTGTTCTCAGTTGGTTAAGTAACGTGCTGACATAGGCTACGTCGTAAAACACAGCTCCGTACAACACACTCAGCAGGGTTAGCAGTATCACCACAAAGCCCACTTGCGCTTTGCGCGTTTTGGGAGACGCTGTGTTCAGAGGCAGCTGCTATTTGCCCATAGCACTGTGGTCGGACGTGGAATGATGGATGGCGGCAGTGGTGTCTGGCTTTATAGTCGTTTCACCTGGTTGGCAGCGACCCAGGAATTGAAGGAACTGGGCCAGCCTTGCCATTTGACGAAATGAAAGTTTCCCACGTCGACGTTCCGTTTTCAAAATCTGCTCCACCGTGTAGTAGTCTTGCTGTGTTTTTACACAACGGTTCCCCTTGAAGATCTTCCAGTTCATAGACTCGCTGCTGTCGGGGTAGGCGCCGTTTAATCAGGAAGTGCTCATCGCTCCAGTTGGGCAAGTAACTTTTCCCAAATTGACCTTTGACTTTACTGATCCGTACAGGGTCCCCGACCTTGAACACCGCCTTCGTCGTTCGCTGCGATTGCCAGGGGTACAAGACACGCCGGACTTGGGCTTCATTGCGTTGGGTCACGGTAATGGGGGCTCTCTATACTCCGGTGATAGGCTCGATTGTAACCACTCACAAGTTTCGGGAGAACATCGATGTACCGCCTTGTATTCTTATAGGTGAAATATTTATACATACGGCCTTTGAATGTCCTGTTGAACCTTTCCACCACGAAAGCCTTGGTCTCGTTGTACGTATGGAAGAAAAACACCTTCTGGGCTTTCAGAAACTGTTGGAACGGTCTGTTGAGGAATTCCGTGCCTTCGTCGGTTTGCAAATACAAAGATTTGCGCCCGGTCTTGAAGATGTCTTTGAACGCCGCTATGAGATTCGCCCCCGTTTTCGTCCGGATGGGTACCACCCACGCATACTTGGATAGGATATCGATGCACGTCAAGATATACCGATTCCATCGTTGTGTTTGGCAAAGGCGCTCATATCGACCAAATCCGCTTGCCACTGGGCATCTATTCCTCCCACGATGACCCGGTTCCGTAGAAAATGGCGACGGACAGATCGATGTAAGGTATAGGTGTCTTGTTTACTTAACCAATCTCGGACTTGGGCACGTTGTATCCCCTGGGGTTTGGCCGCTCGATAGAGAGCCGACAATGCACTATAGGCCGCCGGACTGTCGGGACTGTAGTATAAGTTATCCAACACCTTCTCCCAGCGCTTCATGGTGACAAATGATGATGGACCCTGGCTCTATCGTTTATTTATAACGGATATATCTTGGGCCGGAGTTTCTTTCTGATTTTCTTCGTTGGCTTCCACAGTGTCCATGGTAAATGACCAGTCCAACTCGTCTGATGACCGCTTGATAAGCACTTCATCCACATCTACCACGGCATCTTCCAATGCAGACCATAGATCAGGGTGAAGGGTAAAATGCACTGTACCCCCATCTAGCCGAGCCAATTGAGCAAAGAAAGGGCCGCGTCGGATGTACACATCGTGACACAAGTGGATGAGGTCGCCGTCCAGTTCACCAGACAACACCCGTTTGAATTTGGTCCAGCCCTCTCGGGACAGACGAATGTGAGCCGGGCACGGTTGTGTAGGGTCCGCATCACAGATGTCTCCCACCTCTTCCATGATATCGACCTTATCCGCATAAACGTGCAGGAGATACGCCCGTATTATATGCTCCGTCATGGTCAGTACGTGAATGGTACAAGATTTGACTGTCTCTCGTATTTATAGGGAGAACCCCGTGAGATCAAAGGATCGGGTGGGCAAAGTCTAGCCGGGTAATCAATGGCATCGTCGTCTGGTTCATTGCTAGACATTTGATCATTGGGTTCTGCCGCCGCTTCTCTCAGGGCACGAGCCCACTCCAACTCGTCTGATGACCGCTCGTCCGGTGTAAACAGCTGGTCCACGATAGGCACCACTTTCTCGAAGGCTGTCCACAGATCGGGGTCTAGGGTGAAGCCTCGCGTAGGGTCTTGGTAGCGGCCCAGGCGTGGGAAGAAATGTCCACGGTGTACGTAGATGGCATTGTCTATGTGGATGAGGTGTCCGTCGAGCTCGCCGCTCAACACCCGTTTAAATTTGGTCCAGCTGTCACGGTGTAGCGTAATCGTATTCGATACGGTCTCAGCGCGCGACCAGCAAACATCTCCACGGTCTTCCACGAGGGTGACTTTATCTTCATAGACGTGTAACGCCACCCGGGGTGTAAGGGGAAGGATGGCTCGTAGAACTGGTGACATGGTTGACCCAATGACGATCGTTGAATGACGCACACTGTGTCTGACCCTCGTATTTATAGTCAGGTCCCACTGTCAATGCCACAGCGCCAGGATCAATAGGGCACAGACCATGACTAGGCCAACCAGCCGTCGCTGATTCCGGCGTGAGCGCTCGTGGTCCATAGCCCGAGCATCAAGTCCAGTAGTGGTGAGTGATGGCACACCTCTCCATCGAGTGCACTCTGTCGAGGACCGCTTCTGTGAACTCGTTCAGGATCTGGCGTCGCCCCTCGTTGTCGTCGCCATCTGAAAACATGGACCGAACCACTGCTCGGTAACCCGTGAGCGAATTAACCACGGTCACATGCTGTAAAATGCGAGTCGCATAGGGACGGGTGTCCGTCATGGCTCTGAAACCGTAGGAATGGAGGTGTAGGATCCAGAGAGACGTGTTTTATAGACCATGTCACACATGCGCGCCTAGACGTAACTCTACGGGTGTAGTCCGTGATACGTACTATTCTGATGGGTTAGTCCAAAAAAGAGAGCAACAACAACAACAAAGATTACAGCGCCGGAGGATCCCCTGGAAAATCTTCTCCACGTCTCATGGTATAGCTCCGGTGAGGCAGGCTCAGGCTTGTGAGGCAGGCTCAGGCTGGTCAGGTCAAGCAGGCCAATGAATGCAGCATTGCCCTAAACATTCCCACTTTTATACACCTACATAGAAGTACCCGGATGTAGGCGCGGACGTAGGCGAAAGCATCCCAGTAACCGGATGTAGGCGCAGACGTGAGCGAAATTCTAGTACCCGTCCATTGGTTCTTTTATCGATCGCTCATTGGCTCTTTTTCTCGACCGCCGATTGGTCCAAATGGAACTGCCCATCCTTCCCAGGTTAATTTACAATCCCCGTTTTGGGTTCAAGCTCTGTATATCGATGCCGCAACATTGTTGCCGAACCTTGCCGAAAGGGAGACCTTTTGACCTGGATGTGACCTTTGACCTTTTCACCCGACATTCATCCGCGCACTGCCGGTGATGACGCGCGCGCGCTGCGGCCGGGGCGGGGCGGGGCGGGGCGGGGCCGGGCCGGGCCGGAAAACCCCCCGGAGGTTGAACATCCCCACGTCTAAGGGGAACATTGGAACTCTTCTGTGTTCGAAGGTAGTTTTAGCGAAACCCGGAAGTCACGTCTGTGCGCAGAACCCACACCACCACCCAACCCCAACCAGGGACCCCTAGTGGTGGGTCACACACACACACACCCACGCATCCACAACATGCCTGCTTTCTATACTACGACCAGACTGCGCATGCGCAGACTCTTCAACACGGACGAACCCTGAGTCCAATCGGATGATGCTTCACAAGAGCTTCAACATAAGACCTCATACGACTCCATCGGGCCCATAGTGACCCCTGTCGGCGCCAAAAATGTATATTTCCATACACTTTCTCTACTGAGCATGCGCAGAATGACGTCAGTTCCACGTCACAACCACCCCGTCGGATACTCCCTCACGACTGCTTTACATGGATACCTCACTCGATCCCATCAGACAATTAAGGGCCTACCTAAACCCCAACACGTCTATTTCTATACTACGGCCAAACTGCGCATGCGCAGACTATTGACAACGAACGACACACTAGCCCAGGCGGATGCTCCCTCACGACAGCTTCAAAATAAGACCTCATACGACACCATAGGATCATTAGGGGCTCACCTAAACCCTAAAACGTCTATTTCCACACCCTTTTCCCAGAATTCCCTGTCTGCGCATGCGCAGAATGTGGACAACGGCCGAGACCCTAGTCCAATCGGATGCCCCCTCACATAGGCTTCACATTGATACCTCACTCAACTCCATCGGCTCATTAGGGGCTCACCTACATCCCAAAACGTCTATTTTCATACCCTTTCTCTATTGCGCATGCGCAGAATGACGATATTCCGACCCCACATCCACCCAGTGGGATGCCCCCTCACATAGGCTTCACATTGATACCTCACTCGACCCCATCGGTCCATTAGGGACCCACCTAGACCCCAAAACGTCTATTTCCATACCCTTGGTCTACCGCGCATGCGCAGAATGACCATATTCCAACCTCACACCCAGCCCATCGGATGCCCCCTCACATAGGCTTCACATTGATACCTCACTCGACTCCATCGGTCCATTAGTGGCTCCCCTAGATCCCAAAACGGCTATTTCCATACACTTGGTCTACCGCGCATGCGCAGAATAACCATATTCCAACCCCACACCCAGCCCAACGGATGCCCCCTCACATAGGCTTCGCATTGATACCTCACTGGATTCCATCGGACCACTAGGGGCTCCCCTAGACCCCAAAACGTCTATTTTCATACCCTTGGTCTACCGCGCATGCGCAGAATGACGATATTTCAACCCCACACCCACCCCATCAGATGCCCCTTCACGAATGCTTCACATTGATACCTCATACGACCCCATCGGTACACTAGGGACCCCTCTCGCCCACTTCGGGAATCTCCGGGTCTCTTCGGGCACCTCCGTGTCTCTTCGGTGATCTCCGTGACATCTTCGCAACATTGTAGCGAACGTGCAACAATGTTGCAATCTCCTATCATGTTCCCACGGACCTCACCGAAAAGACACGGACCTGACCGAAGAGACACGGAGGTGAACGACATTGTGGGAAAAACCCCAGTACATGTTCCTCTCACCGAAAAGACACGGAGATGAACGGCATTGAGTCCCCACAGACAGGTCAGTACATATCCTATCATGTTCACAGGTCACGCCCCATTCACCCAGACCGGAAGTGACGTCATACAGTTCACAGGTCACGCTCCATTCACCCAGACCGGAAGTGACGTCATACGGAACTGGTGGCGCCCCCTGGCGGAAAAAGGGGACCAAGAGTTACCTCCCTGGTAAACTGGCCTCAAAATGCTTGCTCCCTACTACTTATATACTGCTCTTCTCAAAGTGGCTTTAGGTGAGAAATATGAAAGCAGGTGTTCAACTCTCATGAAAAGGCCTGCTAAGTCAATCAAACTTCGTCATCAAATTGATGATGCCACAGATATTTTCAGATAATACAACTGAAAATATTTTCTGCTGACTAGTATGAACAGAGAGGTCCATATGGCATTTTAGGATATAGTTCATGTAAGAAGAGTTAATGCTTTTCAACGTGATTTCACATATTAGCAAATGGAACAATGGCCGAACACTTCCCCATCAAGTGATTATATATAAATCTTCACTGTTCACAATGAACAGATAAGCACATGTAGGATGAACACATATATTGAGGACCACAATATAAAAGTGGTCCAATAAGTATCTGAAAGAAACCTCTGAAAATGTTCCAGATCACGGCAAAGGGACTATAGCACTCAAATCTTTTCAGGGCATTATGGGGGGTGGGGGCCCCGGACCCTCCTAGTGTGATGCACCTTTGCCGAGTATTATTATAATGGGATTTCAGGACATTCTGCCCCCGCCCTGCCCAAAGGCAAATCATCTTCCTATGCCACTGTGCTTGCCATACATAATGAGAGTTACTGTTTGACATATGTTTGACTCATAGCTGGTATGTGAGTGGTGAGGATTATTATGAGGTTATATATGTTTGCATGCACGCCATGCTTACAGGATAACCCCTTAATCTCCAAATTCAGATTCTGCCATCAGGTGGCGTCACCTGCAGGCACAAGAGGGAAAGATGCAACCCTAGCAACATTTCATGGCATATTATCTGCAAACCAAATTTGACAAGAATCTGAAGGCGTTCTCATCCTACTGCCCGGAAACCAAACTTAAACTTTGCCACCAGGTGTCACCACCTGCAAGTGGGCGAAACGCAATCCCAAGTGACATCTCATGGCATATGGTATTGGCATAAAGACTTTGAAAAAAATCTGAACAGGGGTCATTAAGTTATTGATAATGTAGGCGCATGTGAGTGAAATGCAATCTCAAGCCTCATCTCCTGGCCAGGTATAGGCACACTACATTGGAGACGAATCCGAGGAGCAGTTCTCAAATTATTGGCCAGAAACAAATTTCAGATTTTTCCACCAGGTGGCACGACCTGTAGGCAGAAGCGGGAGTAACACAATCCCAAGGGGCATCTCATGGCATACGAATATCAAATTCAAGAAGAATCCGATGAGCAGTTGTCAAATCATTGCTCGGAAAAAAAACACAACAATTAAAACATTACTTGAATAAAAAATAAATACTTCACGTTTGATTTTAAAAGAAATACTGTGTTTTTAAGATACTCAATGGGACATATAAACATGTAAACTGAGGCTCCAGTGGCGTTATTGTGTAAGAAGGAAGGGTACTACTTTAAACTTTAAAAGATAATATAAAAACAACCAGCATGCATATATTATGAAACAACGACCCTATTTATCATACATATATAACTGAATTATAAAGGCCCAAACAGCACATGCATATTTTATGTTCAGTTAATAATAAATTCATATTATTTTAGACAAGAGTATTTGTGCGCTTGTTAAAAAAAGATGTAACATAACATCTCTACTCATCCCGGTTAAGACCGTGACCGATGACCTCGTGGTATCATCAGACAGTAATGCCCAACCAGAACGAGCAAAGACATTATTTAAAACAAAATTGTTCCCCCCCTCCCCACCCTTAAGCATAAATAAGAAAATGTGTATTGAACAAGATTTGATGTAATATCCATACTCATTCTGGTGAACACCGGAATATCTTCAGACACCGATCCTCCGACACCGATGTCCAACCAGAACAAGCAAAGACATTATTTAAAACAGTGTTTAGCAATAAAAGCGAGATTTGATGTAAACTCCTGTCTATCAAATTTACAAATATATGCATGTACTATTATAGTGACCAATATAATCAGAAAATACAGATGGGCACAACATTATATAAAATTTCATTCATAGATTAATTTAATTTAAAATGTACAATGACTAAAAAGTTACCACATGCATATCACAGATTATTAAATAAAAAAAACACATGCAAAAACATGCAATAAAATCAATACAGGGGTTAAATATAATTCACATGCTTATCACAGACGGTAGATAAATATATACAAAATAAAAGCTGACATCACATTAGCCAAGACGCTGAGACACATGCAACACGTATTAAATACACATTACATGCAGATTAGATAATTAATTAAAATCGGCGACAGCCGCCAACAAAATTGGCGACAGCCTGGTACACCTTACCACGGTTTCTAGCTGGTTTAAAAACAGTCTCCATGGACGGGTTAAAAACACCTGCCTGTAAAAGATGATCATAAAATCTAAAACGCTCATTATCATAATGGGAACAGTAAAAATAAAGTTATAATATTATCCTCGACTAAACATTCATCACATAAACCCGTCTCGATTACAATGAACAATGCCGCTCTCTATATATAGCCTGATTTGAACTTTGTTTACATCCCATGAACTGGTCTCTCTAGATCGATGCAATCGTTTATATTTCCGACCGCAAGAACCATATAATGCTTAAATTTTTAGAATCTAAGCGCAAGAAACCCTCTTCATCTTCCAGTAGTGATTGTAGTTTTGAGATGCCAAATACACCGAAAGACAAGCAAACTCCGAAGCGAGTGAAACACGATATGGAGAAATCCGTGAGTGAGGGTGTCGACGAGGGTTCATCGGCTTCAAAATCAAATTTAGGTGAGACAGAACTCGATTCCACCACGCTATGTAACATTTTGACTGAGATTAAAGAAAAGATGATTAGTCATACTGACCTAAATCTAGCCGTAGCTAAGATGAAAGCCGAACTATTCCAGGCAATGGACGAAAAACTTGAGGCTCTAGAGGGACGCCTTTTCGATTTGGAGAAGGAGAACGGAGCCCTATGCAAAGCCAACATCCGAACTGAGCGCAGAGCTAATGACTTAGAGCAGTACACACGCCGGTCGTCCATCCGCATTTGGGGATTATCGGGGGATTCAAATCACGAGGATCGTACAGAAAAAGTGGTGGACTTACTGCGAAACAAATTGAGTATGGATATCTCACCAAACGATATCGACGCAGCGCACCGCAAGGGCGTCGCTAGTGGGGGGTCGTCAGGTGCGAACGACCCCCCCTTGGACGCGCCAAAAAAAAACAGAAGAAAACGCAAAAAAAAACCCAAAAAAACAGAAAAAACGAAAACAAAAACAAAACAAACAAAAAAAGCAAAAGGGAAAGGAACGAAATAAAAAATGTCATAAGTCTGTCTCCAGAAACGTAAGCATGCTCCGTTTGAGTAGTGACGCGTCAGTTCGCTCAACAATCATGGGTTCACCACGACTCTCCGCATTGGCGCTCATGAACATACACTATGGTCATAAAGTGGATTCTGAAAGAGCTGTAGCTCTGTTCATGAGACTCCACCCTCGACGGATACAGCAGGCGAATTTACTATTCAATTAATCATTAACACTAACTCGTGTTTTTTTTTCTTCTGCTCGATGCGTGTGGATTTGATAATGAAGCATCGGCAGCCTCGGTCTACCGTTTGCGAAGTGCAAAACTGGTAATAAACTGAAAGTTGTATATGTAAGCTTTGCTGAAGGCTATACTACATTCGTGATATTTCATTTCCGGAATATATATCAGTTTCATTTTTTTCTAGTCAATATTTTACCATGGCCACGTTTTAATTTCCAGAATGATGAGTGATATCAGTTTCATTTTTCTAATCAGTATTTCACGGCCACGAGATATAGTCCATGATACATAGTTTGATATTCTACACAGTATTATTGTGATATTTTCAGCAAAAGTTTAATGTTCCCAGTCATGAAATGACATATGGAACGGAAAGTGATATGATGACGTTTAGTTTTAATCATTTTAACATGGTTACGAGGTATATCAGCCCAAAGCATTATTATTGTGTTTTCAAGATAAGAGAATAAAATATCAATATTTGATAAATGATGTGTTAGTTTAATTGTTGGAAATCGCTCAGAATGTCAGGCCATGTGTTCAGATTTAAATCCGGGAAAACGCTTAGAACGCATCTCCGGCGATCTAGGACCCCCGGAGCTTCCGGGGCCTAGGCGGCCCCGGGACCCTCGCCTAAAGTGCTATGATAATCGACCCCATCTTGAAAAATCCTAGCGACGCCCATGGCACCGTGTTGGATTCAGATCTGCCGAACGACCGTACCCACGGGCAGTAATTGTGAAATTCGTCCGAAGACATAAAATCCAATCCATCAAGAGAAGACGATCACTTAAAACCACTCCGTATGTGATAAGGGAAGACCTCACCAAACGCAATCAATACCTGCTCACCAAGGTAAAAGGTTGCATAGAGACGGACACAGCGTGGTCATCAGAGGGGATCATCTGGGCAAAGACATTCGACTTGCGAATCCACAAGATTACCTGTGAATCGGACATTGACAAAATGAAAGACAGTCTGCTATATACTCCACAGCCAGAACCCCACAGTGGTAGAGGAAGCTATCGAGGCGCTCTTTTGTCACGCCGGCCCCGTGCTGTTAGCAGAAGTCCCCCGCGATCACGACGCACGACGCCTCCAGCAAGACAACAGGTTACAGCTTCAACTGAGGTGGAGGCCAAGTCTGCCGCAATCGCTGAAGTAAACGCGACCTCAAGTCCTACCCCAATGGAGATACAGGCCAACACCACGACAAATGGTGACGTGAACGCGACCGCGACACTACCAACGGAGGGAAACAGCCAGCCAGAGAAGAAATTGGCAGAACCTGTTACAGGGGAATCTATGGACTAGCTAGTATGGAAATATCGAAAGTGACTGAGTGAGTACAAATATTTAGACGGACGCTAACACGAACGAACTAACCGTAGTATGCATTTCTTACATATATTTTTTTTATTAATTTGTACAGTATTAACAAGTATTAAATACTTAGATCATCTTAAATATATTAAAGGTGGCTATTCACAATAATAATGTTTCAGTACAATAATTAAATATATACTGACCGACAGCATGATTATATGAAATGAATATATAATAACCTTGTCGATATACTAATTACACAAATGTATAAATGTTAATATTAAATGTGACATATAACCATGCGTATTAACCAAATCTACCACTACATTGAAAAAGCGTCGCATATATGAAACAAAAAAGTAATACGATATATCTAATAACAACATGTGTAAATAACTAATATGCCGTGATATTAAATCCTTTATATAAATGTGCTTGTTAGTTTATTAAGCTTCAATGTAAATAAAAATACTTTGTATACGATTGTGCAGCATTTTTTCTAAATATTCAACATATGTAGGTATACAGAGTCTCTCGATCCAGATATATGATCAAATTATAGTAGGAAGGTTAAACATTTGAAGCTTGAAACCTTTGAGTATACCTAGGATATTGCATTTAAGAGATTTCAATTATATACGTGATAACGAATTGTTCTAAGCTAATTCTAAGTTACACACTCTTTGTAAACGCATGGATAAAAAATTGTCTGAATATTGATGCATATATATCCTTAATCAATAGAATTAGCAGTTTTCATGTATGAATGTTTTGTTATTTTGAACAAATATATGCATATGTTTTACTGTAATTATTTCCTCTATATATTATATAAATAATGCTATTGGTAAAGCGTATTTTTCACGTGTAAATATGTCTATATATTAAATATTCAACATCGCTTATATTTAATGTTAGTGCATAGAATCTGCTTTGGATACGTTAACCCTATCTGGCCTGAGCTTTTTGGGACCTGTCCAGGCCTGGGGGAGGGGGGGCCGAAATGCCCCCCCCCCCTAATTATTTACCTTATCCCTTGAGCTAGGGGGCTGAAACTTACCACACTATACCCTTGGGTCAAGCTCTACCAGTAAAAAAATCCAAGAGGGCCGCTTTAATGACGTCACAGTGACGTCATTTTCAAAAACGGCATTTTTTGGTCGATTTTTCGGTCGGATTTTTCGAATTTTTTATTTATGCAATTTCTCTGCAAAAACTGCATGATAAATTAGTAAATATTAATGTGATGTGAAATAAAATAGTTTTTGCCCACTTTTCATCGCGGAAAAGCAGAAATTTTGAAGAAATATGACAAAAACATCACTTTTCTGGTACCCCACGTGGCCGCCATCTTGAATTTACCCATGATCCTCTGCTCAGGGGGGTTATGCAAATGGGTTCAAAATGACCCCAATATGATAAACTATAAAGTCCCGGAGTTTCAGCACTCCATTTTTCGTCGTTCCGGAGATAGCGCAGATACAATTAGATGTTCATAAAAACAAATTCTGTAAAGTGCGTGACCATACCATACTTTTGTGGAGAACCACCATTAATATAGGTCGACGAAGGTAAAAAAAATTAAGTACAGAGAAATCGCAAATCGTAGGGACAGAATGCCAACTGGAGGAAACGAAGAACAAAATGTAGAAAATAATATCTAATTCCCACTTCATGGTACAATTCTATCGTTTTATATAGTATGTATTACATCGTATTCTTTTGTCTTTTGTTGTTTGTCTGTAATACTTACCTATTAGACGGGACCTACTCAAACAGGCCACATACACGTGTATACTATATTATAACCAATGAATATTTATATTTTATTAGATTCCTTAACATTTATAACAGATTAGGCAAAATTCGGTCATGGACGATGCCAAACACATTTGGTGTATTAGCTATTATCATTTTTGAATGTGAAATTTCATTGACTATTTGTGAACATCCTCGCATGGTGTACATTATAACACAATCGGATCGATGGTTGAAACTATAGATATTGCATGCATGAACTGTCAAGGGTTAGCTGATACAATAAAAAGAGACCCCGGTGGGAACTACTTAATCATGAGACTAAATATACATGAAACACCAGTAACCCTAGTAAATTTGTATGGTCCAAATGAAGATAAACTTAGCTTTTATAACAAAATACAAAAAATCATTAAAAACTTTAATAACCCATCGACTATTATGTGTGGCGACTGGAATTTAGTGTTGAACCCTTCGGTAGATACAGAAAATTATAAACGCGTATATAAACCACAGGCACGAAAAGTGATATTGCAACAAATTAATGACAGTGACTTGATAGATATATGGAGAACGATGCACAGTGATGAAAGACGCTATACATGGAGACGGAAAAACCCAAGACAACAAGCTAGACTAGATTTTTTCATTACATCCACGGATATTTTTAATATGACTACTGAATCTGACATCAAACCTGGTTACAAGACCGATCATTCATTTATTACTATCAAATGTAAATTCACAAATACTGACATAGTAAATCTTACTGGAAATTGAATTCCTCTTTACTCAAAGACCTGAGTTATTTAAATATAGTAAAAGAAGAAATAAATAGAAATATTGAGCAATATGCAGTGTCCGTATATGACAGAGATGCACTGAGATATATTGATGGCTCTTTGATACAGTTCAACATTGACGATGACCTCTTCCTAGAAACTGTTTTGATGCAAATTAGAGAGAAACGATAAAATATTCCTCAAGAAAGAAGAGAGAGAGAGAGAGAAAGAAGAAAATAGACTGGAAAAAGAAATCGAATTGTTAGAGGGAGGGAATTTGGCTTAATGTCACACTCAAGTTTGTTTCACTCATATGGTGACAGTCAGTTTGGATGGTGGAGGAAGCCGGAGTACCCGCGAATTGTTAGAGAAAGAAGCTGAGCAGAATTATGCCAAAATAAACATCGAGACATTGAATGGATCGAGTGCAAAAAAGACAGAGTTAGCGACAATCAGGGAGGAAAAGATCAAGGGAATTATAGCTAGGGCAAAAGCAAACTGGACTAATTTAGGAGAAAAACCTACAAAATACTTTCTTGGACTGGAAAAATTTAACTATACCAATAAGTTAATAACTAATCTCAAACTAGATAATGGAGACAACATATATGACGGTCAAAAAATTAGACATGAACAAAAGCTTTTCTATGAAAACCTCTACTGCAAGAAAGAAAACATGCCGATGTTAAAATTATTAGAGAAACGTTAGACTATCTGGATATCCCATCATTGGAAACATCAGATTCCATCAAACTAGAGGGATCGATCACATATGAAGAATTAAACCTAGCCTTGAAAAATACAAAAAAAATGAGCGAAGTCCTGGACTTGATGGCTTTCCTGTAGAATTTTACAAAATGTTTTGGCGGGAGCTAGGAAAGTTTGTATTACGCTCCATCAACTCTGCCTATGAAAAGTGTGAACTATCGATAACACATGCAAAACAACATGCCTACCAAAACCGGGAAAAGCACGAAACCTCATCAAGAACTGGCGACCAATTACTCTATTTAATGTTACCTATAAACTTGCCTCCTCGTGCATAGCAAATAGAATAAAATCGGTTCTAGATAAGATAATCCACGAAGATCAGAAGGGGTTTGTCCAGGGGAGATACATCGGAGAATACATTAGATTAATTTATGATCTAATGTTAGAGACAAAATTGAAAAATATCCCAGGTTTATTACTGCTAGTTGATTTTGAAAAAGCTTTCGATACTGTGTCTTGGACATTTCTTGATGAAGTTCTAAAATACTATAATTTTGGGGAATCTATCCGAGGATGGATCCGAACTTTTTATAAAGATATTCAAACATGCGTAGTCCAAAACGGTCACCTCTCTCCATTTTTCCACAATACTCGCGGGTGCAGGCAAGGTGATCCTATATCCCCATATTTATTTTTATTGTGCGCTGAAATTTAGGTATAATGATACGTTCGGATCATAATATTAGCGGAATAAAAATCGAAGGCATCGAGTTCAAAATAAGCCAATACGCTGATGACACTCAGCTGACTCTTGACGATTCAGAACCTTCTTTAAAAAGGTTGTTGGATATCCTGGATCAATTTTATATTATATCTGGTCTTAAAATTAACGTTGACGAAACCAAGGCGATTTGGATAGGTTCACTTAGTGGATCAAACATAAAACTATGCGAGGATGTAAAGCTGGACTGGGTGACAGATTTCAGCATGCTTGGAATTGAATTTTCAACAATTAACGTTAACGAAATATGGAAAATTAACTATTTAGCTAAATTAGAACAGCTGAAAACAGAGTTGAACAGATGAAAGCTCAGAAATTTAACCCTCTTAGGCAAAATCACTGTAATATCATTAGCTCTCTCGAAACTTACACACCTCTTTCTAGCCTTGCCAGACCCACCAGAACAGTTTATCCAAGAACTCAATACACTATTATTTAAATTTATTTGGAACGGGGGAAATGATAGGATAAAACGGAATATAATAACTCAAGACTACAAAAAGGGTGGTCTGAGAAAGGTAAACATACACACTTTTATACGCAGCCTCAAAATTTCGTGGGTTAGACGTCTCTTTTTTTCAGAATAGAAAATGGTCAAATATCATAAAGCAATATTTAACTGACACTCCATCTGTATGGCAAGTCGGGAGTGATTATACTAAAGAAGTGATCGCATCGATCAAAAATCCCTTCTGGAAAAATACATTTGAAGCCTGGAATATTCTACGAAAAAGACTACGTCCAGCTTCCATTAACCCTATCTGGCCTGGGCTTTTTGGGACCTGTCCAGGCCTGGGGGGGGCCGAAATGGCTCCCCCCGAATTATTTTTCTTATCCCTTGAGCTAGGGAGCTGAAACTTACCACACTATACCCTTGGATCAAGCTCTACCAGAAAATGTAAAATAATCCAAGATGGCCGCTTTGATGACGTCACAGTGACGTCATTTTCAAAAACGGCATTTTTGGGTTGATTTTTCGGTCGGATTTTTCGATTTTTTTATTTATGCAATTTCTCCGCAAAAACTGCATGATAAATTAGTAAATATTAATGTGATGTGAAATAAAATAGTTTTTGCCCACTTTTCATCGCGGAAAAGCAGAAATTTTAAAGAAATGTGACAAAAACATCACTTTTCTGGTACCCCACGTGGCCGCCATCTTGAATTTACCCATGATTCTCTGCTGACGGGGTTATGCAAATGGGCTCAAAATGACCCCAAGATGATAAACTATAAAGTCCCGGAGTTTCAGCACTCCATTTTTCGTTGTTCCGGAGATAGCGCAGAAAGTTTGGTAGGGGGGCCATAATGCCTCCCCCCCAGGCCAGGTAGGGTTAAGGATATTATAGACGAACCAATTTGGTTTAATCCCAAACTGAAACAGTCACTTTTCATCAAAGACTGGTATCAAAAAGGTGTTATAAAAATCAGACACATCTTGGATTCTAACGGCGACTTTGTTCAATTTAACGTGCTGAAAGATAGATATGAATTAAATGGAACATACCTAGAATATTTACGGATAGTTAAATCAATACCCGATGAATGGAAAATATCAATAGAAAATGAATCCAAAAATATCGAACATGAGCTCTTTTCTCCGACACTCGGGAAAGACAGGTAAAAGGATGCAGATTATCTTACGATATTTTGAATAACGTAGACGAACCTAATCTGATTAGAGCAAATGAAAAATCGAATTCAATTATCAACATTCACCCGCAAATAAATTGGGATGAAGTGTACAAGAACAATTTTTCTATTACAAAAGAAACAAAACTTAGAGATTTTCAATATAGAATTTTACACAGGACTCTTTGTACAAATGCTTTTTTGAATACGATAGGAAAGGAAAATGACAATGCTTGTACATATTGTAAAGAAGAAAAAGAGACTGATCAGCGATACGGATTTGATATTTTTGGAACATCATGATGTCTTGCCGGCATCATTGAAAACTGTTGACCGCTTCTCTCTTGCAGGAAACAAGCCTATGTTTATGTATACTATGATTGTCTTTTTGAATTTGGTGCTAATACTGTTATATGGAATATGGAATAGGTCTTTGGATTATGGACGCGGATATTCTCTAATGGACGACGGCTGAATTATGGATGACGGACTAGACGCTTGTAATATAGAACATATATTCCTATTCTGTCCTATCGTTAAAAACTTTTGGAAAGAAGAACAAAAATGGCTGGCTGAAACTCTGAGCATTCAATGCACTATATCAAATGATGAGATAATATGTGGGTGGGGGAGGGGACAACATTTTCTGAACATGCTAATCCTAATAACTAAAAGATATATATACAATAATAAATTTTAAAATTCTACTTTAAACTTTAAAGCTCTTGTGAACATGCTTCGTCAACAGTATATGAACGAACAGTTAGCAGCTTCCATCAATAACACAGAAGACAAATTCCGTACGAAATTGTGTTTGGTACAAGATCACTTAATAAATGAAAGCTTATCAGTGTAATAATATGAATTTTTATGAGCAATTACAACAGTTTATACTTGCCTAAAGAAACCCAAATCAATTTTATGAACGAGTACGTGTATATGTGTGTTACTGTATTATATGTTTGTGTTGTGTATTTATTGAAGATCATATTGTATTAATCTGTAACTGTGTACACGTGTCATGCATGTATGTTTAATGTTGATGAATAAAAAACAAAACAAAAAAAAAAAGATTAGGGCACTCCCGCTCTCTAAAATGGAGGTAAAATAGGTTGTTTTTGCTCAATAAATCAGTTCACATAATGAATTCAGCAAAATCCTCTTAAGGTGCACACATATATGTCCGCATCAATTGGTAGTAAAAAATAAATTGTCATCTGCCTAATTTGCATAATAATAGGTAAAACATCTGTCACACTGCTTAAACAACATTGACTGGTTCTTCAAATGACAAATTAAGTTTAGGACATGGAAAAATAGGTAAAATAATGCGGCTGAAGTTTTGAAGCATTGTTTAAGGAGGAATTTGGTGTGTGACACATCGTCTCCCCGTCATGTATCCATTAAAACATAAAATTGTGATTTTCATTGTTGTTGTTGTATATCTGTAAATCCACGCCTGAAACTGATGGTGATAATCCCTGGTGCAACCCAAATTTCACGGTCACTGTGACTTTGACCTAAATTAGTTTGGTGCGTCACACATCTTCTCCCCCTACATTTAGGCCTGATTCATCATTGATCACTCAGTGTTTTTAACAATAAGCAATTCCCATCTATAGAGCCAGAAGATCCCACAAGTGCTTGTTGTCCACCAGTACACATCCATACAGGTTTTACAGTGCACAGAACTACTACTTTACTATCACATAGTAACACAGATCAGATCAAGAATCACAAGAGAATTGTGTGACTACGGATACATGCATACATGTATTATGGGTGAAATGTAGCTGAGATATGATGACATCTTCTTATCTATTCCTCCACATATGTGTGTGAGTCCAGTAAGTGCTCAAACGAGAAGGGCAGAAACTTGTAACCTTGACCCTCATAGAACTTGCTCTGGAACTCAACCCTACAAACAGAAGATAATGGTAAATCAAAGTTTGGAAACAATGGTTTTATGTATTTTCAATTTATTTTTTAGAGGGTACTATCCCCATGGCTGACAAGGCACAGGGTTATATATCGCCCAGTGGGCATCACTGCCAGAAAGTAAAGGGCTGGATGACATCATCTAATGCGAATACAGTGTCAAAGAAATTTGGAAATCTTCTGCCATGTCTGCATGAGAAGATGAATTTAGTCCATACACAATATACCAAATATCATTATTTCACAAAAAAACCATACTTGCGATAAATCAGATTGAAACGACCCCCAGACTGCCTTCATCGACCAGGCAGTAGCTGGACTGCTGTTCAGTGAGGTGTGTCCAATGGAACTGAGTTTAAGGCTCAGTTGCACATTGTTGAGAGAACAAAGAGGAGCCTGTCTGTTCACTGACTCGTGACTTCAGCTTAACAGCTACCGGGTTGTGTAATTTCACTTTCCCATATCTTTTAACCCAGGAAACTTTTCCCAACAGGTGATAACGGACATAACTTTATACATTATAGTAACATAGGTATAAAGTTATGTCAGTTATCACTAGTTCAAGATAGATCCCTGGGTTAAAAGATAAGGAATAGTGAAATTATACAACCCAGTAGCTGATCAGCTGAAGTCACTATTCGCTAAATAATGTGCAACTGAGCCATTAATGCATATATAACGATGACTATAACATGTATAGTGTAGGCTACATTACCCTGCAGGCTATGGGGGAAATTACATCTTAAGCATTCCTATTATAAAAGTAATACATGCATGTTGGAAGTGAAGTATAAATTATGTGCATAATGATTTCGTAATGGTCTGTTGCATCTAGCAGAACAAGTCACCCGAAGAGCATAATTATTATGTACATGTAAATAGCTCTAAATTCTGCTTTGTCACATGATAAGAACCTACCAGTGAAGACGTAGAGCATGAAGGAAAGCGGAGAGACCTTCCGTGATCAAGAGAACAAATATGGCGCGGGTCGCCCAGAATGCGAAAACCAGGACGAGCAGGAATTCCCCGAGAATACAATGTGTTCTATTTCGGTCATTTTTGCGTCGCGTTCTTATAATGTTAAGAGATAGAACGCGACGCGACGTCGCCCTTTTTGTCGTGCGTCCCGCGTCGCTTTTATCAACGCGACGCGATGGGCGACGTCGCCCGCGAAGTCGTCCTTCCCGTCGCGCGTCGCGTTCTGATAATGTTAAGAGATAGAACGCGACTGGATGTCGCCCTTCGCGTCGTCTTCCGGTATTTTGGGACAAAACCGAGCTGGGCATGCTTTGGGAGCAGCTATTGCGATGTGGATCGTATAGTGAGTCCGCCATTTCATGAATGAGCTCTGCCACTATCGATGAAGGTAATGTCGGCGTAAATGAATAATGATTATCCTGCATTATCGTATAGCTTTTAAATGGTGTTAAATATTAGTCCATGCTTGAAATGATACCTGTTATGAAATTATCTCTCGGGAGATCTGCAACTCGCTGTGTTGTACTGTACACATTATATTTTCGCTTCCAAAAGATACGCACCTCCCCCAACCCACATCCGTACATCGTCTTGAATATTTTTATTCCTATTGGATTTACGCGTGTATCTGTGTGTGGCTTTTATGTGTGCTTTTACGTGTGCTTTTATGTGTTTGTGTGTTTTCATTTTTCAGATGTCCTTACAGTATACCTCCTTATGGACCACATTGACCAGGGCGTCGAAAATATCCTTTTATTTACTGCTGTCCAACAGTGTATACCGGTACTCAACCTGTCACGTCCCGAAAGACGGTAGTGTAGATCTATAAGCTTTCAATTTAGCGGAGAGAGATAGTACTATAGCCCTCAAAAAGAAAAAAAGAAACTTATGATGAAATTGAAGTTATTTTACTGCGAAAATTATGTTCTTTCTATTCTTTCTAAAAATTGATTGAAGAATATTAGTAGGGGAGATTGGGGTACACTGGGACAATTTTCACCTTTTTGCGAAAATCTCTGTTATTATTGTCCTGTAATGTAGTCTTGTATACTCTCGTTATAACTTATACTTATTATGACATAGTCACACAAAAAAAATCTGAAATGTCTGTTATACTTTTCTCTAGAATTATGTTTTAAAAACGTCGAAAAATGTGTCCCAGTTTGCCCTACTATGGGGTACTCTGGGACATCCACTGGGGTACGACCGGACAATAATCAAAATACATTTTATAAGAAGTATATACTAATATGTTTCATGGGAGTTTAGAAGATTCAACAGCAGTGGTTAAGTTAGTTGCTATTTTAGGCCCCTGCTTTACGTAAAATATTTCCAAGGAGCCAAATTTGAGGAAAAATATTTTGTGTGATTCTCATCCGAATGAAAGCATTTGACTTTGAGTGTCCCACTCTGCCGCAGGTGCATGATATATTCCTTTTTATGACAAAACACTAACACGTACAGCTGAGATACTAAATTGATGTAATTAAAGTGTACCTTTGTTCATCCTCTCTCAGTAGTAACATAACAGCAATGAAGTACGGCTGAAAACTTCTGATAACAAACTATCATCCTCAGTATTAAAAATTTACTTTGACTGCTCAAAAACAATTTTTATGTCCCTAATGTTTTACCAATGATACGTTTTACTTGCAATCAATATAGAAGTTGTATGGGGGTGATAGCTTTCTGCTGATAGTAATGTAATGTGCTTCTTGTTCTTAACCCTATCTGGCCTGGGCTTTTTGGGACATGTTGTGGCCTGGGGGGGCCGAAATGGCCTCCCCTCTAATTATTTTTCTTACCCCTTGAGCTAGGGGGCTGAAACTTACCACACTATACCCTTGGGTCAAGCTCTACCAGAAATGTAAAAAAATCCAATATGGCCGCTTTGATGACGTCACAGTGACGTCATTTTCAAAAATGGCATTTTTTGGTCGATTTTTCAGTCAGATTTTCCGAAGTTTTTATTTATGCAATTTCTTCGCAAAAACTGCATGATAAATTAGTAAATATTAATGTGATGTGAAATAAAATAGTTTTTGCCCACTTTTCATCGCGGAAAAGCAGAAATTTTGGAGAAATATGACAAAAACATCACTTTTCTGGGACCCCACGTGGCCGCCATCTTAAATTTTCCGATGATCCTCTGCTAGGGGGGTTATGCAAATAGGCTCAAAATGACTCCAATAAGATAAACTATAAATTCACGGAGTTTCAGCTCTCTATTATTTGTCGTTCTAGAGATAGTGCAGAAAGTTTGATAGGGGGCCATTTCGGCCCCCCGATGCCAGGTAGGGTTAACAAAGAGCTAGATGGCTTGTCCCACTGTGCCCCATGTCCCACTGTACTCCAGTCTCGCCTACTTCTGCACTCTTCGATTTATCCGGCATTTCCACGATCGTACTAGACGTTTGACGACAATTGAACTTAAAATTCAGGACGAGTTCTTGGAGTTCGGGTAGGTTGCTCTTAACTGCAGGGATTCTTTCCTCAATTTTGAGAAAAATTCAAATCTCGTTGATATATACTCATAAAATAATTCAAGGATTTTGTTCCAGGTTTTGTTCAGGCCGTTTGACGACAATTATGTTTCAAGGAGGAAATAAGCAGAATTTTTTTTGAATTTTTCTTCAAATTGAGGAAAGAATCTCTGCAGTGAAGAGCAACCTACCCGAGCAACCAAGAACTCGTCCTGAATTTTAAGTGCAATTGTCGTCAAACGTCTATAGTACCACCGTGGAAATGCTGGATGATTTGAAGCGTGCAGAACTACTAATATTCTTCAATCAATTATTAGAAAGAGTAGAAAGAACAAAATTCTCACAGTAAAATAACTTCAATTCCATCATAAATTTTGTTGTGAGAGCCATAGGACTATCTCTCTCCGCTAAATTTGAAAGCTTATAGATCTACACTACAAACTGTCGGAACGTGACAGGTTGACCACGATATACACTGTTGGATAGCAGTAAATAAAAGGATATTTTCAACGGCCTGGTCAATGTGGTCACATGCATAAGGAGGTATACTGTGAAGACATCTGAAAGATGAAAACACACAAACACATAAAAGCACACATAAAAGCCACACACACATACACGCGTAAATCCAATGAGAATGAAGAAATTCAAGACGATGTACGGATGTGGGGATTACGTATCTTTTGGAAGCGAAGATATAATGTGTTCAGTACAACACAGCGAGTTGCAGACTTTCCGAGAGATAATTTCATAACAGGTATCATTCCAAGCATGGACTAACATTTAACAGCATTTAAAAGCTATACGATAATGCAGGATAATCATTATTCATTTACGCCAACATTACCTTCATCGATAGTGGCACAGCTCATTCATGAAATGGCGGCCTCACCATACGATCCACATCGCAGTAGCTGCTCCCTAAGCATGACGTCGCGTCGCGTTCTCTCTCTTAACATTATAAGAACGCGAGGCGACGCGCGACGCAAAAATAGCCGAAATAGAACACATAGAATACTACCCATGCCCAGACCAATACTCATAACCATTGTCCATAGGACCTCTGATAACTCTGAAAAAGAAGAAGAAACAGTCAGTATTGTGATATTGTCATCTAGTGGGTATACAACAACACTACAAATATTGAAGGGATAATTCTATGAAGCATCTTGATTCACAAAACGTATCATTGAAGCATGAAATATTTAGGAGATAAATTGATCCGTAATAATTTAATCACTGTAAGAACACCTTTTAACTCAAATAAATAAAACACTTTAAAAGATTGCAGGATATTTGTTTTTGCCAATATCTTTTGAACAATGAGAGCTAAATATAGCGAAGTCAATTTCTGAATCCACTTTTAAAGTGTGTTTCAAGTGATTGATTTATTAGAGATGTTATCGTCTATTGTGGGGCAATTAAGGATACTGGGCCCTCCTGCACAAACTTTTACACACCCTTTAGAATTTGTCTTTATACAGCTAAAACTATGCTTTTTGGCTGGGCTAATGTTTTTATCTTTTGAAAGCGGTTTTCTTAAGGATTCCAAATAAATCTATCGGTTGTGAAGATATTCAAATTTTAAACAAATAATTTTAAAAAATGAGCCTTCTTTTTTAAATGGCTATTTTGAAAAAAGTGTTCAACTTATCATAACTTATATCATCAATTCCTGTAGGAGACTCCAACAGGAAATCCGTGTCTCAGTTTTGTCAATTTTGCTCTAGTTATTTTATTGAAATTTAATGGAACTTTTAAGTTCAAAACTGTGAGTTGCTCAAGTTTTATAAAGAAATATTCAATTAAATGTCAATAGAATGAGAACTAGACTAAAATTGATAAAACTGAGACAGGGATTTTTTGCCGAGGTTGTTTTCTACAGGAAATGATGAAGTAAGTTATGATAAATTGAATACTTTTTTTAAAAATACCATTCAAAAAAATTAAATTAAATTTTAAATCAATTTTGTTTCTAATCTGAATATCTTCACAACCTACAGATTTATAGTGAGCAAATTTATATATCTCGAATCCTTAAGAAAAGTGCTTTCAAGAAATATATACATTACCATAGCTATGAGGCATACTTTAAGCTGTATAAAGGCAAGTTCTAGAGAGGGTGTAAAATTGTGTGCAGGGGGGCTCAGTACCCTTAAAGTACATGTACAGACAACATGGAGTTTTTTTTATTACTTGGGGTCGGTTTGTTACTGAGCAAATATTGTTGTGGTACAAGGAACAGTACTTTCTCCACACACATTTGGAAATCTGTATATACATAACTGTGTCATGTACTTTATAGAGGTAATGAACATTCAATCACCCCGAAATTTCAGCTCAATTTTGATCAGTCATTCTAAGAAATTTGATCATCCCCTTAAAGACACTTAAATGCACCTAAATTCTCTCCCAGTGAAAGCATTGTTTCCAGAGTGGTAAAGTACCATAGCGGTGATCACATCGTCACTGTTACAGTACCATAGCGATACCAGAACAGATCGAGAGTTGTTGTGTGTTTACTCTAGTATTGTTATGGTCACAGGCCCTCAAAACAAGGGGGAGGTGTGGGCGGTGGTATTACGGTGAAGTGTCGAAATATGGGGTCTCCATACATAACCCCATGCTTTGTATAAAAATACACCGGTGTATTTTTATATAAAGCATGGGGATTATGTATAGAGACTCCAGTAGTATATAAAGTTGATCTTCTTTCGTATTATTTAGGGGGTGATAACTCAGTCTTGTGACGTCACTTCCGTTTACGGTCACGTGACCGGAAGTAACCTTTGACCCCTGAGCATGCGCACAATACAGGAATATTAATAATAGTGCGCAGGAGTTAAAAGTCACTTCCGGTCACGTGACCTGAACCGGAAGTGACGTCACAAGACTGAGTTATCTCCCCCTAAATAATACGAAAGAAGATCACCTTTTACAATACCGGATATTAACAATGGTGCAACAAAAGGTCACTTCCGGGTCACGTGACAGCCCAGAGTTATCTCCCCCTAGTTCCAGTTTTTGCCACCAGGGCAACGAGGGAACTGGCCATAAATTCGAGGGTCAGTCATCAAGGTCAATACGACCGAATTAGCACTTTCAAATGGTTAACTACAGTATACAAAAGAACCACAAATCACAATGTTGTAGGAAAAAACACATTTTATAACAAAGAACACAACATATATACAGCAGTTATTTCCCCTTATTATAACATTAGAAATCCAGTGGAATATCCGCGATGTAAGTTCATATTTAGTTGTGCTCACACCATCTGGGAGAACTTTGCGCTTGGGGCAGAAGTACGTGAAGGCATCCCGCTCCTGGATGATACGGAATCCTTTGTTGGTCCCACCGGCACTGGTCTGGCTCTGGAGTACATCGAGGTACAGGGCTTTGGTGATGTTATTATCCCTGCGACTGACTCATATTACGGATATGAGTTCAGTTCAAACAACGAGTTAAAATGCAGCTTAGATATTTAAATTGATATAGTTACGTAGCTCCAGCTGAAAATACAGCTTAGATATTTAAATTGTTATAGTTACGTAGCTCCAGCTGAAAATGAGCATCATCCCGATATCGGCTAGGTTTGGTATCCAAAAAGTTTTTGATGTCGCTTTCCGGGATATCCTCATGCACACGGAGGCGAAAGGTCTGCTCAACATGTAGCTCTTGTACATTCTGTAAGGCCTTATTACAGGTGGTCGTTGGTACAGGGCGTATACAGGTATGCCTCATCTCATTATGTGTTGTGCATCCCATGTCGGCCGATTTTCTGGCTTAATTTATGTAGGTAAGCGCTTTTGTACACTTGAAATAGACAGTCCGCTATATCCAATGTTAAGGCGTGCGAAACTTCTGGGCAATAGTTTGCAGTTTACGCCATGCTGTTAGGTGTAGGATCGCGCCAGTGGTCGATGGACGCCACATGTCGGTCCCCGTATGATATCGCCAGGACCTGATGTGTAATAAGGGCTGATCTTTGTACAGCGTATAGCTGACAAAGACGGATTCGTGGATGTATATACGCCTCTCTTCTGTACCTGCGTTTTCGATGAATGATTCGACTTCTTGGAAAGAGGAGCGCAGTTGGTTCCAGGGGGTAGGTGACAATTCAATGCGCCTGGCGGGTTTGTTCCCTCTAGAGGCTGTGGCCAATAGGATCCATTGATTGTTACCGATTGTCAAGGTCACATTCGGTGAAAGTTTCCAGTAGCGGTTAGCGGCAGTCATCGCTTCGTCAATAATGGAAAAATATGGGATATTTCCCATAGGTAGTTCGGTCTCCAGGCCGTTTCTTGGCTCGTGCAAATCAGCTCCCCTGTCCCGTCTTCTTCGTCGCATCAATAACATTTCCAGTGTCAGATTGTTGGGATCTGGTGAGAGTCTCCGGTTTGGTTAGTGGTGGTGATGCTATAAGATCACGAAGAACCGCATAGATAGCAGCCGTATATTCAGGGTGATGGTTGTCCATGTACACCGTAGGCTTAGAATAGTCTGGATTCATTGCACTGCGTGACAAAGCTTCGCTTCAACTTTGAGAAAATGGATACAGATCTCGAAAACCGTGCTTATTTATAGAGCCCACGACCGACGTACTAGCAACGTATTTTCAGCCGCCAATCGCAGACGCACAAAATCGATGTCATGCCAACGTACGCGATGACCTATAGCGACGTAGGCCAAACGTAGCGACGGCCATCTTGAAAATCGCCATCTTCGACTAACGTCGGCCCAAAGTGGTGCGGCCGCCGACTGGGCTATTGGCATTGTTTACATTCTGTGAGCGGTCTCATTAAAAAAAAGGGGGTATATAGAAGTCTCGTTAATTAAAAATAAATGTATCAGTATGAGTGTTCAATAATAAAAAAAGGGAAGGGGTTTATACCCGGAGAAGTGTCAATTCTAACAAATGGGGGAAGGGGAGTGGAGGGGGGAGGGGGGGTACTGTTTAACCCACGTGACCTACAGCACGGATAACAACAGTTTTTTAGCGAAAACGGTACGCTACCAGCCCGCAGTAAATTGTGAGTTTATCACGGAAGGAATGCATATTGCATAAATTTCTGTATGAAATAGGAAGTACACACATAAGACAATATTGTCCTGACGTAACAAGTTTGGATGTTTTATATTTACGGAGAAAATAATTTTTATATTTGAGTCGGCTTGTTGCACATTCCACTGTAGCCTATACAGCTGTCAACTGCGTTTCACTATGTCACAAGTAGTGCTCGTATAAACTATTTATAAATGATTTCATGACAAATCCAACGAAGGTTAGAAAGTACATATATTGTACGATTTAGGCATGAAAGTGCAGCACGTAAGACATGCTGATTGTTGAGATATGGATTTTGGAAGTTCGACAATTTTTCTGACTTTGATTGAACGAACTACCGCCTGGGCGGGTAAAGGAGGTGTTCGCTTTAGATGAGTATTTTTCCCTCCAGTGTCACTCGCCGTTGGTCCATTGTCTCGCTCAGAGCCGGCCGGTATATTGTGACGTAATGCTCAGGTATTCCCATTGTCAGCCAGTCGAGGCCAGTCTAATTATAATTTCTGGTTCAAACAGTCACCATTTATATTCTTATGAATGAACCACCTATTTACCAACAATGATCAGTAAAATTATTTTATCAACGGACTCGAAATTTTCAAATGTCTGCCAAAAGTTCAGGACGGAAGTAACAATAGATAAGAAAGTAACCACAAAATAAAACATATTGGCACAAGCATAATCGCTTGGGAAAGGAAAGCGACATCTCCTGTTCAGGGTCATTTCTTGAATAAATGTACTACTCGCGCGTGTCTGTTTACGAACATTTTGTTCTGCTTTCAGTCAATCGGTGTATTTGGTGTATCGATGTTTTGGATAGCGTGTACAGTCTGATGGTGCAAGAGTTATGGAATACAGTTTGAACGCTGAAATAGTATGGGATGATGATAGTGCAACAATACCCAGTGACTGTACATGTATAGGACATTTTGCTGAGGCTATATACTGAATCTTGCATTTGTTATGGAGCCACAAAGGGCTATTGCAAGTCTATGGAGCCACAAAAGGCTAACTGTATGAATAAGGAGCCAAAAGTGAAGTTGTCAGTGATACATATTAAAGAACCACTATACCGCATTGATGTGTTGCCTTGGTAACTATAGATAATGTTCTAGTTGCAATGCTGTAATCATCTGCATTAGCGGCAATGAAGAAATGAGTATCAGTATAGTCATATTGTAATGAAGTATTGACACACTGAAGAATAGCAGTAAATGATGTGAAACAGAAATTTTCTGTTATTGGCCTAACATGCCTTCATATTGCACTGAAGCATTTTGACATATTTCTATATTATGAAAATATGACACCTTTAACCAAAGCGACTTTTCAGTATGATATATGGTCAAACCTACCGAATTTAGATATCTTTGACTCGTGTTGGTTAAAGGTGTCATATTTTACATATAAAGGGAATTCCCCCCAAGAATATCACCAAAACTTCCAAAAACAAACAAATGCCCATTTTATAACACTCATAATATTTTTTTGACGAAAATCAAATACATGGTGAAAATACAGAATACGAAAATTCAGCATTTTCTCTCTCAAACTGATAACTTTTCAAGTAAACACGAGCAATTTTTTTTTCACTTTATAAACGCAACACACTCAGGAAAAAAATTCGGTCAAACCGAACACTTCCTTTTCCCAGCCGTGGCATTGGGCTGAGCGAAAACTGCACGCTACCAGCCCTCAGTAAATTGTGAGTTTATCACGGAAGGGATACATATTGCATAAATTCCTGTATGAAATAAGAGGTACACACATAAGACAATATTGTCCTGACGTAACAAGTTTGGATGTTTCATATTTACGGAGAAAATAATTTCTATATTTGAGTCGGCATGTTGGGCCTCCCATTGCAGCCTATAGCAAAACAGCTATCAACTGGGTTTTACTATGTCACAAAAAGTGCTCGTATAAAAAGTTAGAAAGTACATATATTGTACGATTTAGGCATAAAAGATCAGCACATAAGACAATCTGATTGTTGAGATATGGATTGTTGAATTTCGACAATTTATCAGATCTGAAGTTTGGTAGAAATATGATCCGTCGTTGATTTGAAATGAAATATTGAAGACCGAGTGGGCAAAATCAGAGCCTCTGGCACACGCATTTCGTTGATTTTAGGTTGAAAATATCGCTAGACACAGTCGCTGAAAAGAAAGATATTGACTGAAATTATAAACAACATATCTGATGAATTAATGTTCTAATGTATGCAGTTTTATTTTATGGTCTAGGGTTTACAGTGTAAATGTTCTTTGTTAGATCGATGTTTCTTCGGTGACATTCACATGATCATCGAATTTCTGAGAAATTCGGATCACAGGTTTTGAATTTTGACAAAGGCGAATGCCGTTATCGAGATAATTTGAATGGTACCGAAGAAACATCGTTCTACAAAGGCACATGCCTGTTTATTTTGACGAAGCTGAAAGTCCAAACCGACCATCTAAACGTTTGGTGTAGGTATTGCGGAACAGCTGTACATGCGAACAGTTAGGCTCTGATTGGCTGGTTGTTTCTCATGTAAACAATAAAGGCCTACGGACAGCGGTTTGAGGCAGTTTGTACTAGTCGGTGCAACGGGAAATGTAGTTCATTCAAAGCTTTTCACTATCGACGCCAAATTCTGGTGAATTAATGTTCTAATGTATTCAGGCTTGACTCTACCAAACGCCTGTCTGGATTTGTGGCCCAATATTGTTTAAATAGCGTTTTTCCATGCAATTAGGCGAAAATCAGTCTAAATCCACAGAAATGATAATTAAAAATTGTATTCGATGACCATTTGAACGTACTTTTAGGAAACATTGTTCTCAATTTTTAATTTGAGGTACAAAACGGATAGTTCTGGTTACTTGTAATGAATAATTGCAATAAACGCCCGACCAAGAAACACAAGTCGATCGTTCGGCTGTTGATGGATTAAATATTTGGTCCTGTTTTTGCAGCTGCACTGACACATTACCTGGCCCTTATCCCCAAGGCCAAGTTTTGTGTGCTTATCCCAGGTACACTATTTGGTTGCCCAGCAGATGAGATAATCTGCATATCTGCCACTTAGTACATTCCAGCTGTCTTTAGCTCTGTGTTTATTCTACACACACCCTAGATGTGTATTCTGGCATGACACATGTTTATCTTGTATAATCCAGATAAGGTCCCCTCTTTTCAATATCAATTTTTCTTCTCCCAATCAGTCTACCTTGCTGCATCGCTCATGGTCAGATCATCCCGCCTCTTCCCCATAACTTCCACCTCACCTTCCCTGTTACTTCGGAGAGGACCAATCCTACCAGCTCAGCATTCATACATACATTACTCCCTTCCCAGCCATCGGTAGGGACAGGGCATACATTTCATCCTTCCCAGCCATCGGTAGGGACAGAACATAAATACATCTGTCTTGGTCATCGATAGGGGCATTCATACACCACATCTGTCCTGGTCATCGATAGGGACATTCATACACCACATCTGTCCTGGTCATCGATAGGGACATTCATACACCACATCTGTCCTGGTCATCGATAGGGACATGCATACATCACATCTGTCCTGGTCATCGATAGGGACATTCATACACCACATCTGTCCTGGTCATCGATAGGGACATTCATACATCACATCTGTCCTGGTCATCGATAGGGGCACTCATACACCACATCTGTCCTGGTCATCGATAGGGACATTCATACACCACATCTGTCCTGGTCATCGAAAGGGACATGCATACATCAAATCTGTCCAGGTCATCGATAGGGACATTCATACATCACATCTGTCCTGGTCATCGATAGGGACACTCATACACCACATCTGTCTTGATCATCGATAGGGACATTCATACACCACATCTGTCCTGGCCATCGGTAGGGACATTCATACACCACATCTGTCCTGGCCATCGGTAGGGACTTTCATACATTACACCCGTCCTGGCCATCGGTAGGGACATTCATACAATACATAGGTCCTGGCCATCGGTAGGGACATTCACACACCACATCCGTCCTGGCCATCGGTAGGGACATTCACACAGTACAGCCGCCCTGGCCATCGGTAGGGGCATTCATACATTACGCCCGTCCTGGCCATCGGTAGGGACATTCATACAGTACATCCGTCCTGGCCATCGGTAGAGACATTCATACAGTACACCCGTCGGACTGGGCATACATTACGTGCTTCCCAGCCATCGGCAGGGACAGGACTCCACTTTTAGGCCCCCAAACACACTCAGTTGCCCCCGAACCGATGCAGTTGCATGTGGCGCTCAATCCCACAGCAATCTGTTGGTCCGGGCAACTCGAGTTGTGCTGTCAAAACAAACACACTCAGTCATGCCAGACCCGGCGCAGTTGCCAGTGGTGCTCAATCCCACTGGCACCTGTGTTCCCTCAGGGTCTGTTCGACTAGATGCGTGATTTCAAAATACAGCTGGTGGGATTGAGTCTGCTCTCAAATAAGCCAAATAGAATTTATAGTTTATTAATCAAATACTTTTGTTCTACCTCATATTTTGTGTTGTGTTGCTGCATAAACTTCACAGCTACACGCGACCTAAAACTATATCAGCCAATCAGAGGGTGTAAAACTCAGCTGTTTTCAGAAATGCATGGCACATCGAAGCGATCGTCATGTAATACAAGGACTTTCTGCTGGACTTTACCATTGGACAGTGTCAAAATGCAGGTAGGGACAAATGATTTGACAAATGATCATAGTTTCCAAACGATCCAACTTCCTCTCTGTTCAGTTGTCATGTGAATGGTATAGTATCTCACAGCCTGTGTCTACGGGTTGAACACCTTGTACGATGTAGTGAAACATGTATAGCTTGAAATCTTCCGATCTCACAATCTTGAGCTACGAATAAAAACTACATTTTATATATCACATCATTTCCAACCAGAGTTCGACAACATTCAATATTCAAGAATTTCATTGTACGAGACACTCAATGCTGAACAGAGTACAACGAATGACATATAACCTTGCCAAATTTCAAATTTGAACAATGAAGTATATATAACAAAGGATATATATACATTTAGCTATATTGTGTTATTGGTATAATGGGCGCTGTAGGGATTTTTAACACATTATATATGCTACTATTATATTCTGACTGCGGCCGCATATCTAATGTCTATTTGCGAACCACGCATGAATAGATTTACAGATCATATTAATGAAAGAAGCATCTGTTGAAGACATAAGAAATATAAATTTGTCTCTATCTGATAAGTTGCCAAAAACCGAGTAAGTTGCCTCGATGACATGAGATGCTCAAAAAACATGTGAAACTTACATGTATGTGTATCGTCCAAAAAAACGGAAGATTTTTAAATCTTCAAGGCGATCGAGGTATTGAAAATTAACCCATCATAACTTTCGAAACATTCGTAACTCGAGTTTGTTATTTGATCACCAGAAATATGTATACCATGGATTGAAAAACGATTGACTGTCACACACACAAAGGCGTGTTGTCGCATGTAAACATCACAATCTGTGAGATACCGTACAAGTGAATGGCAAGTGAATACCGGTACAAAGAAAGTTGCATCGTTTGGAAACTACCATTTGTCAAATCATTTGAATACCTGCATTTGACAATAAAATGGAGAAAAAAAATAAAAAGTACAAAATACAAAATCCGGGAGTAGTAGACAAAGGGGAAATTCAGAAGTGCTGACCATGCCCCAGGCAGGTTATATGCATATCAGCGCCTTAACACCTATGTTTGTTTTCTGGGCATTGATTGGTTACATTGATTGGCCCCATCCTAGACCACCGGTTGGCTACTTTTGATGCGTAATAAAAAAGGGGCATGGGCATGGACGTTTTTCCGGGTCGAGATGGACCATCCTTGGTCCTAATGCGTCGTGTGAAGTGTCATCTTGTAGCAACGCCCGCCAACGGCAAGCTCAACGCTTCATCGCCCTGGTGAATTAGCCCAAAAGCTCCGATTTTCATGGAATTGTCACTAATTCATCGAAATGCAGTGACGCCCGCCAACGCCCGTCGTTACGCCTTAACGCCCGTCTCAACGACTTAACGCCCGTTCCAACGCCATAACTCCCTATCTTAACGCCCTAAGGCCCTTTTTGGACACATTAACGCTCTATCATAACGCCTTGACGCCATGATGTAGACAGTTGAGAGAACAACAATAACAACAATGATGACAGGTCAATCATTTTATTGGGTAAAATTGGGTATGATTCGGTATGTTTACAATTCAAGAAGACTCTTGTCCAATCACAAGCCGTCCTTTGAGAAAGTTCCATCTTTGCTCGGTGTGACCTGAGCATCGTCTGGCAGTTAAGGATATTGTTCAGGCAGCATGCCCTGAAACAGTTGTTTGCGCATTCTGATCGCATTTTCCAGGGTCTCGGTGGGTGATAACCCCATATTCTCTTCCAAGTGACGCTTGGTCTTCACGATGGACCTGTGCGTGGGGTCGCCCTTCATTTCAAGCAGCAGCGAGTTACTATGATACAATGTGTACATCCGGACTAGCTCTTAAATAACAATTAATAAAATTAGAATTTAACGAAAGGTACATCACTGAATTTTTTGTTCAACAAATGTTCAAGGGTCATTGACCAGAACATGCAGAAAGAATATTGTTTTGGGTGGTAATTACCATCTCAATTCAAAACAGAGTTAAAAAATCCAATAATGAGAAGATTTTTTTCGTACAGTTATAGCTAAAGATCGGGATGACCTTGAGGTGTAAGTAACATAAAAAGCCTACTGCACTGCAATCATGTTAGACACTCAGCTCGAGGAAGGGGAAATAACTGCAGCTGATATATACATGTAGATGTATCGCAGGGATATACATTGTGTACAATTTGGAGATTTCTCAGAAGACTGGTTCAGATATATGAGGAAGAAAGGAATGAGCAGAAAATGGATGACGACAGTTTATCTGAATGGATATGTGAACACAGCGGCATAAATGTATTTCAAAGAAACTAAAGCTCAACTAATTTACATAAATTTTTAACAACTCCTGAAATTTGCTGAAGAACTCCACTACAAGACTGAAAGTAAGAGCCAGCCATTGGTCGCCTGAATCAACAACAAAGACTGACCTATTAAACTGGGAGGATTTCAAAACATTTAGGTACTGGACAGTTTTTGTGTTATTCCATTCTGTCTGAGAGGTGATTCAATCGGTGACCATGTCTGGTACTTATTTCACGCTTACATACCTGGTGAATATTTAAATTCATCAGACGTTCTTCTGTGGTTTCTACCAATTCAAAAATCACCTCCACTGACCCTTCAGGTACCTTTCCAGTGTTTGGGAGATCGCCATCTTGAAAATCATGCCGAATGACCTCGCTGCGATCATTATTGAGGAGGTTGCCACTTTGTATAGATAGGCTATGATGCATGTACTGTCAGAGCCAGCCAGTTCAGGAAGAGGGGAAAAACAACGAGAAAAATACTGTGTGAGCAAAATACAAAATGTCAAAAAAAGAGGTAAAGAAAGTATGTACTGGGCAGCAGGAACCTATTGATTTCACACTGTCAGGTTATCATGCACATATGTGTACATTATAAGTTCATATACATGCACTAATCGGGGATAGGAAACAACAGGACAGAATCATGCCAGTCATATGATGAAGAATTTGTAAGAATTTATGTAGCATCGTTCTCAACGGCAACATACATTTTTTCTTTCATTTTATTAAATTATAATACTGACTGGATATGTCATGTTGTTTCACTCAACAAAAAACCTGTTAGTGTCCAAGCCACTCAGAAGAAGTTGAAATATATGTACAGATCGCATATGTCCTATCATTACAATGATGAAAGCAAATCTGAATCTGGTCTTTATTCTTGAGTGAAATAATCATTTCCAGTACTCACAGGGAATGACAAGGGAGAAACTTATTAATTGACAGTTAATTTATCTCCCTTGGAAAACGAACAATATCCAGTAGAAATTGGAAAATACATTTCTTAACGTGGTAATTTTTCAATCCAGTTGACAATGCCTTGCTTTTCTTATTCAGGTTAATATAGATGCCGCAATCATATTTCAACTTCTGCCGAATAAGGCATAAATAAAGCATGTCAGGGCAAATTGAGTGAACACAGGCTGTCCCACATCATCTCTCTCGACAATACACAGCAGGGGTGTTACATGGAGGATCAGTATCAAACAGTGTTCACCTCTTCCTCAGATTCTGTCACTACTTTAGGACAAATTTGCGGGCCAATTGCCATGGTTACATTTACCATATACATGTAGTAGATAGATAGATAGATAGATAGATATTTATTCACCAATAATTATAAACTAGCAATACAAAGACATAAGTTCTGAAAACTTTGGCGGGAATAAAACCCCAGAGCGCTTGTTCTATCCCGAAAGATTTACAAAAAACGATGATACAGATACGGTAGGTGAAGGCTTTTAACACATACAAATATAGAAAAAAAAGAACAGTATGAAGAATCCCACGCATGTACATGCCCTGTTCACTAACGGTCCGGGCCATGCTGACGATATGGCCGAGGTTGTATACTTTGATGCCGCCAGTCCTAAAGTAGTGACAGAATCTGAGGAAGAGGTGAACACTGTTTGATACTGATCCTCCATGTAACACTCCTGCTGTGTATTGTCGAGAGAGATGATGTGGGACAGCCTGTGTTCATTCAATTTGCCCTGACATGCCTTATTTATGCCTTATTTGGCAGAAGTTGAAATATGATTGCGGCATCCATATTAACCTGAATAAGGAAAGCTCGGTTGATTTTCATGCATTGTCACCTGGATTGAAAAATTACCACGTTAAGAAAGGTATTTTCCAATTTCTACTGGATATTGTTCGTTTTCCAAGGGAGATAAATTAACTGTCAATTAATAAGTTTTCTTCCTTGTCATTACCTGTGAGTACTGGAAAAGATTATCTCACTCAAGAATGAAGACCAGATTCAGATTTGCTTTCATCATTGTAATGATAGGACATATGCGACCTGTACATATATTTCAACTTCTTCTGAGTGGCTTGGACACTAACAGGTTTTTTGTTGAGTGAAACAACATGACATATCCAGTCAGTATTATAATTTAATAAAACGAAAGAAAAAAAAGTATGTTGCCGTTGAGAACGATGCTACATAAATTCTTACAAATTCTTCATCATATGACTGGCATGATTCTGTCCTGTTGTTTCCTATCTCCGATTAATGCATGTATATGGACTTATAATGTATATATATGTGCATGATAACCTCACAAATGTGAACATAATAGGTTCCTGCTGCCCAGTACATACTTTTTTTTATTTCTTTTTTTTTTTACATTTTGTATTTTGCTTACACAGTATTTTTCTCGTTGTTTTCCCCCTCTTCCTGAACTGGTTGGCTCTGACAGTACATGCATCATAGCCTACATGTACCTATACCTCCTCAATAATGATCGCAGCGAGGTCATTCGGCATGATTTTCAAGATGGCGATCTCCCAAACACTGGAAAGGTGTCTGAAGGGTCAGAAGAGGTGATTTTTGAATTGGTAGAAACCACAAAAGAACATCTGATGAATTTAAATATTCACCAGGTAGGTAAGCGTGAAATAAGTACCAGACATTCTCACCGATTGAATCATCTCTCAGACAGAATGGAATAACACAAAAACTGTCCAGTACCTAAATGTTTTGTAATCCTCCCATTTTAATAGGTCAATATTTGTTGGTGATTTAGGCGACCAATGGCTGGCTCTTACTTTCAGTCTTGTAGTGGAGTTCTTCGGCAAATTTCAGGAGCTGTTAAATATTTATGTTAATTGGTTGAGCTTTATTTTCTTTGAAATGCATTTATGACGCTGTGTTTACACATCCATTCAGATAAACTATCGTCATCCATTTTCTGCTCATTCCTTTCTTCCTCATATATCTGACCCAGTCTTCTGAGAAATCTCCAAATCGTACACAATATATTTCCCTGCGATACATCTACATGCATATATCGGCTGCAATTATATCCCCTTCTTCTAGCTGAGTGTCTAACATGATTGCAGTGCAGTAGGCTTTTTATGTTACTTACACCTCAAGGTCATCCCCATCTTTAGCTATAACTGTATGAAAAAAATCTTCTCAATAATGGATGTTTTACCTCTGTATTGAACTGAGATGGTAATTACCACCCAAAACAATATTCTTTCTGCATGTTCTGGTCAATGACCCTTGAACATTTGTTGAAAAAATACATATTTCAGTGATGTACCTTTCGTTAAATTCTAATTTTATTAATTGTTACTTAAGAGTTAGTCCGGATGTACACTTTATATCATAGTTACTCGCTGCTGCTTGAAATGAAGGGCGACCCCACGCACAGGTCCATCGTGAAGACCAAGCGTCACTTGGAAGAGAATATGGGGTTATCACCCACCGAGACCCTGGAAAATGCGATCAGAATGCGCAAACAACTGTTTCAGGGCATGCTGCCTGAACAATATCCTTAACTGCCAGACGATGCTCAGGTCACACCGAGCAAAGATGGAACTTTCTCAAAGGACGGCTTGTGATTGGACAAAAGTCTTCTTGAATTGTAAACACCAGGTAGGTAAGCGTGAAATAAGTACCAGACATTGTCACCGATTGAATCATCTCTCAGACAGAATGGAATAACACAAAAACTGTCCAGTACCTAAATGTTTTGTAATCCTCCCATTTTAATAGGTCAATATTTGTTGGTGATTTAGGCGACCAATGGCTGGCTCTTACTTTCAGTCTTGTAGTGGAGTTCTTCGGCAAATTTCAGGAGCTGTTAAATATTTATGTTAATTGGTTGAGCTTTATTTTCTTTGAAATACATTTATGACGCTGTGTTCACACATCCATTCAGATAAACTATCGTCATCCATTTTCTGCTCATTCCTTTCTTCCTCATATATCTGACCCAGTCTTCTGAGAAATCTCCAAATCGTACACAATATATTTCCCTGCGATACATCTACATGCATATATCGGCTGCAATTATGTCCCCTTCTTCTAGCTGAGTGTCTAACATGATTGCAGTGCAGTAGGCTTTTTATGTTACTTACACCTCAAGGTCATCCCCATCTTTAGCTATAACTGTATGAAAAAAATCTTCTCAATATTGGATTTTTTACCTCTGTATTGAACTGAGATGGTAATTACCACCCAAAACAATATTCTTTCTGCATGTTCTGGTCAATGACCCTTGAACATTTGTTGAAAAAATACATATTTCAGTGATGTACCTTTCGTTAAATTCTAATTTTATTAATTGTTACTTAAGAGTTAGTCCGGATGTACACTTTATATCATAGTAACTCGTGTTCCGAACCTGGAAAATTCAACCACGTACACAAGTTCAATATAAGTCCCTTCTAACACATAACACCTCATTACAACAAATTCAAGGTTGATAATTCTAGTTTGATTGATAGTTTGCTAAAAATTATTCAAGAACGGGTTGATGCGAATAATTTTCAAGTTAGCTAGGCCATTCTTTCACTGACCAGAAACTAAAGACTGCTTGACCTGACAAAAGATTTTTCCTGTTGTGAAAACAATGTGAACATCTCTTGAAGAATGGATGGGGTAACTTTGGTGTATAATTGGTACATGGTTCTTGGTAGTCTGAGTATGCAAGTATATGACTGTACAATTTGTCTAGACCTGTTCTGGCTAGAAGTAATTCTAGCTGAAGCATTTATGGTCCAGCTGTTACACAAGTATTTGTTTCTTGTTGGAATATCCAAGTATGGAGATTTGCCTTGACAAGAGCCCCCATATAGACCAAGAAAATAAAATAAGCTTCTGTATTCTATTGACTGACTTTCATACTGAGCAAGGCATTTTTAGATCCATAAATTATAGATACTTAGTATCATGTAGATGCAGTTTTGGCCCTGTATTGTTACTCCAGTAATGCTTAAATTCGTGGTTCGTACTATATCTCACTTTCCTATGGCTTCATTACGGCGAATGTTTCCAAGTCATACCTGGACTATTTTCGATTTAAAGTTGCCGAAATTATCATCAACGCTGGCATAATGATTCTTTCTTTGAATCGATAATTTGATGGGTATTTACACCAGTTATCAAGCGTTTAAAAACCTGTCTTATTCTATAGATAAAAGCTGGAGCGAAAGATTACGAACCACAATTGTACATCGAGAATTATGCGTCAATGCACATGTCATATCGCCGGCGTGAATTTGTTGTCTAGGAACAAAAATAGAAAAGGGGGATTGCGGATATACCTCAAAATGGAAAACGAGGTGTGTCTGCCAATCCGACTGGCTATCTCTTATATTCAGTTCAGTGCAAACAAGGCAAACCGTATTTTTAAGGGGGATATTATTGCTGCACTCAAACTTATGCCAAGATCTGCAAGACCAACATTTATTCCATTTCTTCCCATTATGGTACCACAACGATTAAACCTTATTTAATGTGTGGGCATGTTTGAAAGCCATACACAGCAGAAGAGATCATTCAGATCTCAAATGATAAAATTAATGCAAACATTTGTAAAACACATACTTTCCCAACAGATAAAAGCTTACAATGGCTATATGTAGGTGATTTTGTTTGGGTCAGTAAGACTGGGGAACTGTACTCCTGAAATTACCCTGACATCCCCCCCCCCCCTTTATATATCATAAATCCGTCTTGAAACTACAGACCAAATTTATCTTACCAAAGGCAGAGTTCAAAGTCTGCCTGCATAACCCCCACATATGTCTCAAGCTATAAATAAGAATAAATCTCACCCCACTAAATCCCAACTACGTCTTTGGCTATTAGCGGAAGATTGTTTGTCCCCACAAAACCCCACTTTGAATTTAAGCTATGAAACATGAAAAAAATATTGCCCCACTTGATTCCCACATCTGACTTGAAATACCTTCGCTGTTGTGAATTCAGCCCTGCATCATCCGCACATTTGTCTTGGACTATTTTCACAGGATAGCTTACCCTGCACCATCCCCACATTGGACTTTGTATGTGAACGTTGAAAAACATTTATCTCAAATTCGTAAACATGTGGAAAGCTGCCCCACACCAACCCTACATTATCCCCACAAAGAAAGTTCTAAATCGGACATTGTCCCACACATTCCCCACATGCCCACATATACCTCACACTGTCCCAACACAATCCCCACATTATAGTTTGTAAGGGTTGTAAGAAAGAACATTCGCATGTATGTATTCGATATGCGTTAATACACACTCCAGGAACTAAACACAGTCGGATTGTTCTATATAAATTTCAAGAATGCCACTACTGTAATATTCCAATTGAAGCTGTCTTCAACTTTTCAGGCGGAACCTCTTCCCAGCGTTCAGTTCGTTATCTCTCCAGGTGTTTGAGTCATAGTTCAACACATAGCAGAGGTGAATATTCAGGGTCTCATCGCGTTTTACCCTGGGTTTAAACTGGATTAAAAATGGATTTGATGAGATCTTCGTCCATCTGTTGTAAGGCCTGATCCAAATGCAAGTCCACATGCTCGTCGGGGTGCAGTATTATGCAATCGTATCATCGATGGCTGGGATGATCCACTTGGTAATCCTGACAGTGTTGTTTCTTCAGTACCCCGATGACAGGTTGAAGCGCTTATACATAACAGTCCGTCACGATTTCGTTGATGGGCTCGAATCGAGTTCGGTCCACGTAGAATTCGATTGACTGTCCGTGGTCTGGCACTGAGTTACCAGATTTGTCGTGTAACGCACTATCGACGTTCGAGATATAACGCTTCAAATTCCTCCAAAGTGAACCTACTTTTGCTAGGATAGAATGTCTTGCGCTTATACTTGATCGTGTTTCAGCTGCGAACATGAAGTTTACCCCGTCCTAGCTGTAACTCAGGTGCACGTCATCTGACAACATCGAGGGGTCAGCATTTACCGTCTGATAAGCGATCAGGTCGTCGATCACCACGGCATAGTCTGTCCATTTTGTACATTTTACCTGTGCTGAAGCTCCCTTTCGCCACTTTCGTACGTGCAATGTAGCTTCCTGTAGGAACAACGATGTAAACGGTAGTTCATACATACGGGAGTTCTCCTTCTTAATACATTCGTTTATTTCTTTTTGCACGTTCTTCAATGTCTCCTATGCAGGATGGCGATTCTGGTCAGCGAACACCTGCACATCTGCCGCAAACTCAGTACTGACTTTCCTTTATTAAAATTATCATAGAATCTGCGTATGCGTCCTTCCTGGGCCCTTGTTTCTACTGAGAAAGAACTTTGGTTTAAAAATGTTCGAAATATTAAAGACCGCTTCCATTTGAAACAAGGAGCAATGCCATCACGGACTTCTCTAAGCTTCATTTTTCTAAATCCCATATGTTCTTCCTTGGCAATATAAAATTAACAGTCAGATGTTGATCTATTGTAAAGAAAGATCCTCCCTAGCGTTCAGAACCAGTTATTTATTTGCACTGGTCAAAATAATAATACCAAAATAATAATACCACACCAAACAAGAAACAATGTCACCGTGGACATTTCTAAGTTTAAGTTTTCTGTGGATTAATTTTTCAGGAAATTATTTTCGAACAGAGCTGTTGGCCGGATCAATGTAACAGCAGTTATCAAGCAGCATCTATTGTACCGTACGTAGATTATTTCGAATTCCAATGGTCAATCAAGTTCTGAAATAGAGCATAAGAAAGATTTAGTCATATAGACGAGTTCACCATAACCTAATCTTGTTTGGCAAAATTCAGTTTTCCATTATTTCAGAGGTATATTGACACGAGCTTCAGATTATGACGTCGTCCAACAAGCAGTGATGACGACCAAATGTGACTACACGTTTGCCAATCAAGCCGTGCAGTGCGCAAGCCCACAACTTATTTGAAAGAATTCCGCTGAAGTCTTTGGTCTATGGGCAGCATACCCATCTCTCAATAGACATAGCGAATGGTATTAAATGCTTTATCCAAGAATCCCGTTGCATCAAATCTAAATTTCAGCCTTAAATATAAGACAGATTTTTGTTCAGGTATATTATACGCTTTCCTTTGGCTCTGCCATTCTGACATCAATATTTCTAAAAGGTGTGGCGTTAGAATGTTACCGATTTCTCTTCATCTTGCTCTGGTATAGTTCTCATTTTCAGCATCAACGGCATGAAGGCTCCAAAAAGTATTCCACATATCCACATAAGCCTGGTGTAATAAACGAACAAGCAGTGTTAATGGTGGGTAGTTTAGCAAACCGATCAAGTCCACATTGAATTGTAGAAGCTGTGTTGATTTGATTCGATAGAGGTCAGCTGTGTGTACTATAGTGAGACGTGAATCAATCAGAACTTTGGGGAAGTTTTTGAAACTACTAAATCCACATCGCGCTACAGATAATTGATATGGTTGCAAATTAAGTTGACACTTGAATTCATAATATGCAAGAAACCAGGAAGATTATGGTAATTTACGTGATAATGTGATACAATTCAACAATAATACAAACTCACCAGTTGAAATCAAGAACAGGGACAACAATGGAGGTCAACCATGCACCTGCAATAATAAAACAAAGGACACAAACGATACATAATATAGAAAATAATATAATACCTTTAGCATGTCAAAATCATGTTGATGGTAATATGGTAATGTGACTGATTAATGAAAATATGTCCACATAACTCAAATATGAACAAGAACATAACATATATATACTAATGCCATTTAGAAACTAGATAACATTTATATCCAATTATTTTTAGGAGGACAGTTTCTCAGTAAAGCACAAATACTAGCGCTGGACGGGCCAGTCCCGGCGAGACTCGAACCCGCGTTCTCAGAGTTTGGCACCAAATCGCCAGCAGTAAATGCAAGCTGCCTAAAACCACTCGGCCACCTCCGCTTCCACAAAAGAGGAAGTTCGGAGATCGGAGTCTAGATTACGTGCATTTACTACCCCTCTGATAGACATATAATGGCACAGCTCCTAAAGCCGATTATATATATATATACACTAATGCCACTTAGAAAGTAGATAACATTTATATCCAATTATTTTTAGGATGACACTTTCTCAGTAAATCACAAATACTAGCGCTGGACGGGCCAGTCCCGCGCGAGACTCTAACCCATTAGTATTATTAGTATATATATCGGCTTTAGGAGCTGTGCCATTATATGTCTATCAGAGGGGTAGTAAATGTACGTAATCTAGACTCCGATCTCCAAACTTCCTGTTTTGTGGAAGCTGAGGTGGCCGAGTGGCTTAGGCCGCTCGCATTTACTGCTGGCGATTTGGTGCCAAACTCTTGAGGACGCGGGTTCGAGTCTCGCGCGGGACTGGCCCGTCCAGCGCTAGTATTTGTGCTTTACTGAGAAAGTGTCATCCTAAGAATAATTGGATAAGAACAAAACAATTGTATTCTCTTTCAGTGCCAGCATTTTTCTATTAAGCGTCACCTTAAGCCCATGTGCGATATTGGGTTCACCACAGCCTGAAGGGGAATGGGGTTACATAATGACCCTTCCATATTTCCATTAACCTTGCGGTTAGACAGCTGACACTTTCCACACTACACAGCAAAAAAAAATGGTGATGGCTCATCACGCTTCAATGGTGATCAGACCTGACTATCACTTTTAAAAGGTGACGAGTTAGAGCCATCACCTTTAAATTGTGACCATTTAAGGGTGATGGTTTACCTCATAATCCTTAAAAGGTGATGACCTAAATTTATAATCATTGCTCATCACCCTTCAGAGGTGATGATCATTATTACACGCTTAAAACTAAAGTGTTGAAACTTACTCGTAAAGTGTTGAAATAACCCTTTAAGTGTGTCCACTGCTCTGTAAGTGTTGTCCCTGTGGGCACACTTAAAGGGTTATTTCAATACTTTACGAGTAAATTTCAACACTTCAGTTTTAAGCGTGTAATGATGATCATAAAAAGGGTGATGGCTCTAACTCGTCACCTTTTCGGGGTGATAGTTATCACAATTGTTTTCTGGCTTAAAAATTCGAAAAATCGTTACAAGTAAGTCTATGTTTAAAGGCCTAACGTTATATTAAATCTTTAAAAAGACGTTAAGAATGTGTCATGTGTAGACTGAATATCTGCATCAGACGGCACAAAAATAAATTGTCGTGTGTCTAATTTGCATAATAATAAATAGATTTTTGTTAGTTCCGATCGAAAATTATTGTTTTTGCGCCATGTTACAATCATAAGCTTCCTATATCAGATTTTATAGATTGATGATGGATTATTCGAGAGTTAATAAGTAGAACTTTCTTCTAACCTGCTGAATCCAGTCTACCCATGCCCTGTAGTTATACATTGTGAAGTTACAAATACCCAAACTTTTTGCTACATAGACCTCAGTGAAAATTGATGACGTTACAGGGTTTCACTTACGGCTTCCTGTGTAAAAGTAAAATCCCCGGAATCCTAGCAATTTCTGTCCAAAGGCTTCCTATGAAGCACATTACCAGTCCTCCACCTTTTAATTAGTCCGCTAATTTGGAGCTTCTCAAAAATAAGTAGTTAACTCTGCATAAATTTTCTCTCTTTTTTTGCATTGTGTAGAACAAACTAAACTCTGCAAAATGACTACCATTATTCCCTGATATCGATAATATATCACGCTTGAAATAACTTTGTAATTATCTTACAGTTGTTTTATATACCGAGGCTCAATCACATAGGGAGACGTCATAATGTATTCGTGTTCACTAACACAAAGGTCAGCAATGCCGCGTACGGTCATAGAGGTGTGAGTAGTTTACAACTCGGATATTTCACTGGTCATGGGATATAAGCGACACTCCCACGGATCGCTTGTTATTACTTTATAAGGCATCAATGACCTTTGTGACAGTAAACATGAATACATTATATGGAGAGAATTACAAAGTTATTTCAAGCGTAATATATCATAGATATCATGGAGAAATGGTATTGATTTTGTAGAGTACAGTTTGTTCTACACGCTACAAAAAAGGAGAAATTTATGCAGAGTTAACTATTGATTTTTGACAACCTCCAAAGAAGACGACTAATTAAAATGGACAGACTTTAATCTCTCAATCCCTCAAGTGCATTGTGGATCATGTCAAGTGTCCGACCGTTCAAGAATGGTAATGAGTTTTCATTCCAAGGTAGTTTATGTAAATTTGCAAGATTTACAAAAATGAAATTTGAAGACATATAGATATATGAATTATTTTACCCAGTCATGTCGGGTTCGCTACACATTGAATTTTAATTACAAATTGAATGTAAGCAGGTGCATGCATTGTACTTAGGTGCAGGGTAATGGAGTCTACCTAACAGAACAGGAGCCGGTAAGTTACTATTAAGTCATATTTCTAGAGGTTAGTGTATCACGGTATACATGCCAAATTATCATTGTGGCAGGGTCTGGGGAGGTTGAAATGGATGATATGAAGAATGTGATCAAAGGCCTATACTGCATGCGTTTCTAGAATTTTTTTTTTTTCGAAGGGTATGTTATGTTCAGTAAGATTTCTCTAACACATGAATGAAGAATTCTGTGAGGACATGTCACATTCATTAATTTTAACAATCGGTCAACTTTTATGTTTTCTCAGGCAGTCTGGTTCCTTCAATGTGTCCGGCCATTTTATAATATGAAACCCATTTCCTTGCGATCCTTAAATGCTTGAATTACGAAAACCTGTCCAGTGACTCAATTTACAACACCAAGTTCGCAAAAGTATCTTTTCCTCCAGAAATGTGCTTTTGTACATTGGGCTTTTGAATGACTGTTGTTCATGCGCTTATAGATATACGTTATATACATTACAATACAATGCGTTTTACTAATATCCTTGTCTTACCTTCCGTGCAAATTATATATAAAAATACATAGCAAACAAAATTTGCAAAGGAAAACCTCACTGTATACATATATAAAAACATATACTTGACTTATTTCAAGGCAGTTTGTATTTTGTTCAATCATATATAACATTTACGCACATTCGAAATTATTAACAAAACAAACATATCAAATTTTATACAAAAATTGCATAATTCTATGTGCCTGTACATTGTACCACTATCATCTGGATATATTTTGTTATCATTATTCTGAGGTATATTTAATAAATTGTTACAATATATCATAATGTAACATAGCATTCTTTCTCGCCGATTTCTATATACATATAATAATGTTACGCATAAAAGCTATGGCAGTGAGACGCCTGTGGCACAAAGTTTATTTGACCTATTTGATATAATAATATGAGGATGAATCTCCCCCCTCCCCCAAGGCTCGCGCACACACACACACACACGCACGCACACACACCAAATAAGGAAAAAAGGACATACCAGTCACATATCTTGAATGACACCAGGAAATTAATGGACTGTATTCCCATCGAATTGATATATGTCTAAATTTCATAGCTCAAAAACAGTATTTAAAGCTTCCTTATTTATTGATATGAAGCCAGAGGACCCCACTTCCGTTTGAAGAGTACCTCATTGTTATTTTTCGAGGCTATGTATTTCTCCACGTCTCTCCTCTTTAGTATCATCTGTTTTACTTCATCGAAACTCGGTTTCACATTTCGACATCGGCAGGCGTATATATATTTTTTGGAAATTAACATTATGTAGTTAATCAGCCATGAGTTAGTATTGCCCATAATAACTTGGGATACCGAAGGTTTCTCCATGGAAATTTCAAGGTTCACTGCCCAATTATGGAGATTGCTCCATATGTCTTTGGAATAGATACAGTGGTAAAATAAATGAATGAGGGTTTCTTTTTCCTGACCACAGAGCGTACAGGAATCGGAATCGGTCCTACCCCACAGTTTCAGGAGATAATTTGTGACTAGGATCCTGTGTACTATTTGATACTGGAAGTACTGCAGCTCGGTTTCATTTGTAGTAATACATATATTGCTATAAATCGTCGACCATATTAACCCATTTATGTTTAATTCATCTTCCCATTTTTGCTGATTCTTATTAGGTTTTACCTCATATTTTTCCAGTAATAATTTATATACAAATTTTACACACTTTTGCCTGATTAATCTTGTATATATATCCAGATATATATGGTTTTTGACGAAATTTCCGCTTTTTATATAATTCCTTTTTTCGGTTGGTATGTTATGGATTATGGCACAGTGAAGAATAAAATCAGCCCCTTTGATTCCGTAGTTGTTTTGAAGTTCCTTGAACGAAAGGAATGCTATGCCATCCTCGTTTAAAAGATCACTTATGCGAGAAATTCCGCATTCTGACCACTTATGTAAATCTCTGCATTCTGATTTTGGAGCCAGATCAAACAAGAGACTGTTAAAGGCAATATAGTTATTATTATTTCCCTCATTGCAAAATGCCCACGCCTTGAGAGTGTCGTACCAAAAAGGATTGTTAATATCCTTTAGAATACTGTTAATACTTGCTGCATCCAGGTTCCATACATTGCGTCCTACCGGTTGGAAGATTTTATTTACTAATGTACTAAGAACACTTTGACTGTCGGATATTCTTTTGACCCACTTTATTTTAAATACGATGCAATTTTAAATACGTTATAATTTTTGGTAACGGTTTCTGTTACCGTGGGATAAAACCAGATTCCTAGTAATTTAAAACCTCCGGGATCCCAGTTGATTCTATAATGCCGGCAAAGCTTGACTGTACTTCCCTTTCTCCGTCCAATCCAGATAGCCTTGGATTTATCCACATTTAACCGGAGACCAGACAAAGTTGCGAACATGTGCAGAGACCCATGGCTCTTTCAAGTGACTCTCTAGATCCGTCCAGTATAAGAGTAGTGTCGTCTGCATATTGTTGGATTTTTATTTCAGAATTTTCGATTTTTATTCCCTGTATTGCATTATCTTGTTTAATAGCAATGGAGAGTGTCTCGGCAACCAGAATGAAGAGATAAGGAGAAATTGGGTCCCCCTGTCGACAACCCCGATGGAGTCTGAAGAATTCAGAAATAAACCCATTATTCATGACACCGCTACTTGATTGATTCTGGAAGGTTTTTATCCACCGGATTAAGTCAACTCCGAAATTGAAAGAAACAAGCGTTTTCTCGATATAATCCCAGGAAACAGAGTCCAAAGCCTTCTCAAAATCTATTAAAAATAAAAGACCTGGTATGTCATTTCCCTCTGTGTAATTCATTAGATCAAATAAAAGTCTGGTAATTTCCCCGATAAAACGCCCCTTCATAAAACCCTTTTTGCGCTTCGTCGATGATTGATGATAAAATTTCTCGGATTCTGCTGGCTATACTAGTAGATATAATTTTATAGTCTATGTTCAGTAGAGATATAGGGCGCCAGTTCTTTAATAATTTTCTGTTCTTACCTTCTTTTGGTAAGCATGTAATGTACCCTTGTTGTTGTAGGGTTGAACGTGTTCCTGTTTCAAGTTCTTCCCAGAAGCAAGAGTAAAATTCTGCAGGATATCCGTCGGAACCTGGCGATTTTCCAGTTTTCATTTGTCGAACAGCTTTAGTTAGTTCACCTAAAGTAAGCGGACCTTCACAGGAGTGTTTTTCTGCTTCTGTTAGTTTCGCAGTGTGGTTTAAAAAGATATGATCATTTGAGTCGGTTGTTTCCTGTCTCGCGCAATATAACTTCTCATAGAATTGTTTTAGTTCCTTCAGAATTTCGTCTGGCTGATCCACGATTCCGGTATTGGTTTCTATTTCTGATATGGTTTTGATTATGTTGTTTTTTTTCTCTAGAGAGCAGAAGTAGGCAGAGTTTTTTTCCCCATTTTCAATCCAATTTGCTTTTGACCTAATTATAGCCCCTTCGACTTTCCACTTCCTTGCTTCCTCGAGCTCTTTTTTCTTTTGATCTAGTTTTTCTTTGCTTTTATCGTTGTCTACCGTTGATGTTTTGCATAGTTCATTTTCTAAAATGAGTATTTCATTTTCTATGTTCTTTTGTGCCTTTACTTTCTCCTTCTTCTTTGCCACCGAAAACGGAATAGTTACGCTTCTAATTTGTGTTTTGAGAAATTCAAAAAACAATTGGTCGCTCATGTTTAAGTTTACATTTGCCAGGTCTTCAATATCACCCGACACGTAACATTGGGCAATTGCTTCTTTGATAGTTTGTTTTACTAATGTGATATACTCAGGATCGTCGAGAAGAGTTGTGTTGAACTTCCAATATCCTGGTCCGCGTGGGCGACGAGCAAAGCAATATTTGATGCTGACAAAAGCATGGTCGGATCGGTAAGATATTCCGATATCCGCCTTTGCACCTAAAATAACAATATCTTCTGAGATCAAAAAATAGTCAAGGCGACTCTGCTTAATGCCCGAGCTTGTGTTTTGCCGCCAAGTAAAGCGGCGACAAGTTGGATTTTGTCCTCTCCAGATGTCTTCTAGACCTAGCCGTACTTTAGCATCAAGGACTTCTAATCTGGCTTTCGGGTTGTTGATCCGCACATAGTTACTAGTGTCCACAGAGAAATCCTGAACTAAATTTAGATTGATGAAAAGTAACATCGAGGTTGTCCCTGAACAATATGGCGACACCTGTGCTGTTTGATTTTCCGTGACTATAAAAGGTGTGTACTTCTGACCCCAGTCCCCCTTCCACGAGACCTCTGTTTCTGTAGAGCCATGGGTCTCCTGGAGACAGATAATATCGCATTTTTTCTTTTTAAGCCAATGAAACACGTCGACCCGCTTCTTCTGATCAGAGTGGAGCCCTCTGACGTTCATACTGAGTAAAGTTACGTCACTGAAGACTGGTAAACGACACAAACATATTCATGGGTACCGATGGGTTTCAACAAGATGTTATTTGTTCCCAGCTTTGTTAGTAAAACAGGACAGGCAGAGTTACAACATACAGACAGTAAAAACAACATTCCACAGCAAACACGGGAAAAATTGGTGGCTTGACCCGCGCCAAAAATATAATTGTAATTCTCACCATGACAGTTGTGAGATCAGTTATAGACATAGTCCCTCTAATAAATGAGAGTTCACATGCTTAAACCATTTCAGAAGACTCTCACTGAATAGAGAACGGAATGATGAGAGAGTAATGGGTGTATATTATTTCTAATCGATACTGTGTATATTTAATTTATAATTAATAAAATTTGTATCATAGTGAAAGGCCATAGATAAGCGTATTAAAATGTCCTTATTAAGCGATCCTCGTAACGAACCTGATGAAGAGGAAAGAAAGGAACGCGCACTGTTTTTTGTCATTTGTGACAGCATAAGATTTTCTTAAAAAACACGTTAATTAATTGTCTATGCCATAACTCCCTCGGAAATACTGCTTAGGTATTGCAGCATGTTTGTGGTATAAGTTTAATATCTGGGAGCAGTTTAACTTGAAAACCTAATATCCCCCAAAATCGGGCCACGTTCACAAACAAATACACACGCGGTTCAACCGTTATTTCGTCAATTTACTTGGCATGTCGTTACTTCCTGGCTATGGCAGGGGTTTATGCGAACAATAGACCTATTTCTTATACTCACAAACAGTTGGCCAGACGAGGCGTACTTACAAGGCCTATTGTTGTCTCATCAAAAGAGTCAGGTGGACTGAACTGTGTACACTATATGAATTAGTACTGAGCACGGTTGATAGTCCCTCATGATTGTGTTTGCAAGAGAACACAGTGATTCGTGAGGGGTACAGGACACTTCCCCCCCAAACCATTTCCCCCCCAGTCACTTCCCCCCCAAAAAACCATTTCCCCCCCAAAATTTTGAGTCACTTCCCCCCCTGTTTTGCCATTTCCCCCCTAAAAAAAATATGATATTCTATGGTACACATATGCATACCCAGCATTACTTGTCAAATAATATGAACCTTTAACTTATTGTATAACAAATAATAAACATGTTGTGAGGCAATTTGTTTTCAAAGGTAAAGTCTACTAATGTTCAGTGATTAATCCCACTGATTAATCCCAACAACCATAATGTTCTTTTGTGAGGGAATTTCCTTGAAGTGCTTCTGTAAGTAGTTCTCCTGTAGAGAGAACAAATAATGATTTATTTGCTTGTCTGTGTAAGACAATTGATCAATGATCAGACATTTGCAGATTAGCACCCACCAACACCAACATTAACGGTTTTGTGGCTTGATGGGTTATTTTTGGAAATTGAAGAATACTCAATTTCTCACATTTAACAAAGCAGCACAGGAATATATATAACTGTGTGTGTCTTCTTCTTTTGTAGACCTGCCGTTCTGTACCCCACTACACACTCCAAGCAATTGTTACAGGCACAGATTTCTGGAAGGACCCACCCTGTTCCCAAGGGCGTCGTTAGGGAAGCCGTCTCGAAGAATCCTGAAAACGCCCTGGTTCTCCCAGTTTTTTCTGGACGGCTTTGTGCGTACTATGGGGTACCGAGACAAAGGAATCATCCACGCGATTATAACAAATATTTTCCAGTATAAAAACCAATAACAGACTTAACGACTTGTACATAGCGACTCTTCTCTACTAGTATTTATATTTCCTCATTGTTATTGTTATTCATTATTTAATTATTTATTTTAATATCTAGCGCTGCAAAAGATCTCAAATTAACAAAGAAATGTACCGTGAAACTTAAATAAAACATTGAGTTGATGGGCCGCGAAATCCGTATGGGAAGCGGCCCTTAAACTACAATTTCAACCAATTCTTCTCTTGTATTCCCCCTGAGAACACTGCCAAACTACTCGACACTAATGTCGAGTATGCATAGAATATCATATTTTTTTAGGGGGGGAAATGGCAAAACTGGGGGGGAAGTGACTCAAAATTTTGGGGGGGAAATGTCTTTTTTGGGGGGGAAATGGTTTGGGGGGGAAGTGTCTTGTATTCATTGTGAGCAAGCTTGACCTAGAAAGTTCACTCAAATTATGCATTTAAGGCCGAGATACTACTTAAAATTTTAAACCTATCTGACATATTCAAATTTTGTTTTTGGTTGGTTTGACAAAGTTGGCCAGATTTTCATGTCTTGCCGTGCAGATTTAATAAGAGGAAACAAAAACATTTAATATTGATAATGATACCGACTAAGAGAATATTGGACAATACATACTTTGTACAAGAAATACATGTATAGCAGAGGCAATTCAAACCAGCCCATATCCAAACTGACACATGTGCGAGGGCTTTCTTTAGGAAAACACGCTTATAATTTAATGACAACAAAATGATAAATTTGCTGCAGTATCGATATGTTAACACGACGGATATGTTCTCGATACAAAGTGGTCTGGGCTGGTTTGACATTAGTAACTAGGTTCCTTGACACAATTGACACACAAAATCTTATTCCACATACTGACATTATATTAGCAATGCGACATACACTCTGGTAGCGCAATGCGTAAACCATATGATAAACCGACCAAAACCTGCCACGCATAAACGCCAGCAACATAAAAGCCAATACGGATGTTAACGGATGATGATAAAAACATAGACATTTAGCTGCCTTTTCAGTTTTATCCGATTTTCAATATTTCGGCATTAAGACTCATATGTATAGCTATATATGGCCGTATCTCTTTTGCAGTGCTGGTTTTGGTTGGTTTGACATTCTTAGCTGAGTTATGTATTCTATTCTTGAATAGATGTCGAACAGTACAGCGCTTTTGTACATTAAATTGATTATGTACGGTGTTTCACTATCACAACCTTCCGCATAAATGTTTCAATCCAGTTTTCGCACGTCTAAATGCATAGGTCATTATTTCAGACTAGATGCATCTGCAAACAACATGCACCATGCATTGCCAGCAGAATATTGAGAAATTGTCCCCGATAAATCTTACCAGACAGCAAGCCTAGACAGCATGCAGCAACTTCCACCCCATACATTATGTCAAACTCGGAGCCGTGCCTCTTGTCCGCTACCTCACCAAGGAGTGGCAAAACGGGGCTATCCATCAACGCTACAATAGCAACAATATGGGAATTTAGGGTGTGATTTGGTACATACAACATCTATGCCCAATATCAGGTTCGGTCCCAAAGCGGTGTTTATATCTCACTTAGACAAAAGGAAACACCATCTTATCTGGATGATCTAACGATGATTCCGAGAGGAGGGGATCCATCTACATATAGATATACCCTAACGACTCACCAGCTCCCAGACCGCTAAGACTGCATGGAATCAACAATACATTGAAATTGTGACACAAAGGGATCTGCAAATAGAAATGAAACGTTTATAAATTCTGGATCTAAGATACTTTCATGAGATGTACGAAATCAATTCATGAACTTAGTATTTCCTTTGCGCTATTGTTTCGATGAACTATGTCAAATGTAAGCCAACGAGGGGCTCTTCAGTTCGAATTCGGAAAAGCATGTTAAAGCGTCATTAGGAGGGCAGCAAACAGAATTTCCGCGTCCATGATGGAAAACCTTTTTTCGTGTACCACCAGTAGTGCGAAAACCCTGCAAGGTATTATATAACACAAATCTACATAACCACGAGCTCGGTTATTGTAAGAGAGAAGCGTTCGAAGTTTGTCATGATGTGAATAAATCTTTGCCAGGTTTGACGTAGAAATTCGTTCGGGACTAGGACTAGTCACAAAATTATTGTTATAAACACTCACGACAACAGCTGATGTCGCCATTATGAATATTCCCAAAGAAATACAGGACCATCTGGAAAAGATATGAAAGATGTTTAACTGATTATTCCATAGTTTTAGGAAAGATTTCTGAATCGACGAAGCAATCGTGGAGAATCGCACCTGGCTAAACCTTGTAAATTGTCTCGAAGCAAGTGTTGTCTCGAAACAAGTGGAAGAAAAAAAAGTACTGCGGGAAAGCTATTCTCTAAAGTTTCACTCAAGTAAGTGCTATTTTTGTGGAAAAATCACTCAAGCTTCAGTTAACAAATCAGTCAAGTTCAGTGAGTAAAATTCACCCCAGATAGAGTGAAAAATGATTTACCATTGGATATTTCAGTCAAATGTTTTTATAGAGCAGACACAGGTATTACCTTCCAATAATACGGCTAAACTTCTCTGCTGGGATAAGAAGCACACAATATGTAATTTCAAAAGCGGATACCATAATTCCTGAAAATATAACATGAAATTTAAATACGGCAATCTGCTCAGTATGTACTCCGTAAAACACTTCCGTGGAATATTCACTTCATCAACTGATCCCGTTCAACTGAAATTCAACGTAGAGTAGATAAGAAATAGGGATTCTGGCGCAGAACTTCTATATCAGTAGGTCAGATGACGTCATATGTAGGTCGATGAGTCTACTATATAATACGGGTTCTGACGCAGGCATTCTAGGTCAGCAGATTACCATGACGTCATAGGTAGGTCGATGAATCATCCATATATAGGACAGAAATAGATCGGATAAATATAGAACATAGTAACCCGAGGACAGCTGCGGAGCTGTGGCGGTGTTCGACTCTGTTATACTACACACTTAGTATCCTTACTAAGGTAAGATGGCTATTGGATTTTTTCCCTGAAAACCTGATTAACATATACTTGGTAAATAGACAGAATCTGTAATTGTACGCGTAAAGCCTAGAAATTTCGTTTTTGACCAAAACAAAATTTCGTTTTTTTCCCCCGACATTTGGAAAAGTCTTCGTATCTCTAGAATCTCTATGAAGATGAAAATAACGCCATTTGATATCCAAGAGAGAGGCTCGTTTTTCAATCGGAACGATGACGTCCTATTGACGTCACAATATTAATTAAACGAATTTTGGAAAAGTCTCTTATCTTTGAAACGGTAAGGGTTCTAGAGCCAAAACGTTTTTTGCGCGTATTTTTTCGTCATAATGACGTCATAATCTAAATTAGAAAACTTTGTCAAAGTCTCCATATCTCAGAAAAATCAGGGATTAGAATAGTGAATCCCGCACCATCGGATACTGAAAAAAGTTCGAGATGCTGATACGCATAAAATATTTTATTTGTATTCGTATAAAATATACCCAACATTTAGAGATCATGGCATAGTGTTATATTTTATGAATCGTTCTGCAGGACCTCACGATCGAATTTATCCGCGCGCACACCCGTGTGTTAACATATATATATATATCTATATCATATATTGATTTTGTCTCCAAAATACTGTGCAATTTACTGTATGTATGAACATGGCCCAAGATATACCAGAAACGATCAATACCATCTGTTAGCAGACTATATAAGGCTCTGAGATTCGAATCAGTACTGCATAATTTCACTTACACTACAACACATATAAGGGAAGTGACACATATCTATTTCATTCGCACATACATGGAGAGTATCTACCCGTTATCGATTTTTTCTATATTTAACATACATTTAGCTGTGCATGCTTCAACACGATCGAACATGATCCTGTGCGCCTCAAAGAACCAGCATTTATGCATTGACGTATTGAAAAAGAGGAGCGTGGTCAATTCGTAGTTGTTTAATTTGCACTCTATTGTAATTTAATATTAGTGACGTCAATAAGCCATGAGTATATCTTCTATAACCTATATTTTTCACCCGATTGGGAGAAGTTTTGCATTCCTGGAGAAACCGTCGAACACACAACGTCATCACTACTATGGGTTTATCATGTCGGCAGAAGTTGACGATGCCGATATGTAGATTAAATTTTACGTGGACCAGACTAGACCTTTCTCAAGGGTGGAAGCGCGTCAGAATGGGGGAAAGAGACTGCATCTTCCTCTAATGCTTCTCAATATTTCGCGAAGCAACAGTACGAGAAACTCGGATAACAAATCCAGTACAAGACATGCGTCTGAAATAGCGACTGTTTAACTAGTTTCACCTACACAGCAAGTAGTGCGCCAGGCTAAAGTAAACAGTGCGACAAAAGTAAGTAATGTCCCAAGATATTTGCTCGATCGTGATGAAATTTTGCACACACTATCCCAGTAATCAAGCCGACACGGTGTCTCAGGGATTATCCTGTAGGCAGTTGTGCTCTAATGAGCATGCGCAAAGTGGAACTTGGTCGGATTTTGAAAAGTACACAAACAGATTCAACCATATTTTACAATGGCAAATGTTGATTTCATCACATTCAACACGTTTGCTGGGTGTCTCGGCGGCAAGTAATCGTTACAATCGCGTGTAACCACCACGACACTGTATAACATTCCGACAACGAGCGCGCATCGTGTTGATGAGGCGTGTGATCCGATTTTAAGGAAAGGCTAAACACTCCTCAAGAAACAGGCGTCTCATATCATCAAGATCTGACTCCATCCCAACTCAACGATAGACCGCTTGCTTCAACTGATCCTACAGATGTTCGATGGGGTTTAGATCCGGAGAACTGGCGGGCCACTTCATCCCCTCAACGCCTTCAGTTTGGAAGAAGTCATGTACAACCCTTGCCCGATGTAGACGGCATTGTCGTCCATGAAGAAAAATCCATCACCGACGGCGCCTACATAGGGCAAAACCTGTGGACGGAGAACTTCAGCAACGTAGCGATTGACGTTCAAGTTTCCCTTAATAGACATCACATCGGTTTTGCCTGTGGTACTAATGCCTGCAACACCATTACGCTGCCACCACCAAAGGCCGTGACGGGCTCCACGCAGCACTTTGCATGCTCTTCGCCATGCCGACGCCACACACGCCTCCTAACGTCAACATGGCGGAGATAGACACGCGTTTCATCGCTGTAAAGAGCATTGACTCTAGTTCATCGAACATGAAGTGACCGTTGACCTCTGCGCAAAATACTGGATACAAATGGTGCACAGGGTCAATGATCACTTCTGGTCACATGATGGCCGTGTCAGGGGAGATAATTCATCAAACAAGAGTTATCTGCTCACGTGACTTCCGGCGCGCGATTACTCCCGGGTCAAAGGGCCTTTACTGGGCGGATGAATCTTTTGGACATTTCCTAGTTATCTGCCTCGTTTCACAGGAGGAAAAGGACCGATTCATTAGTAAAACTGAGAGTGAGGGTAATGGCGTGGCGTGAGGTGACCGATGACGGATGACGTCAATTCCGGGTCATAGGCCACATCCGGGTCAAAGGGCAATTCCGGGTAAAAGGTCACTTTCGGGGATGTACGGGGGTCAAAGGTCACCGTGTGTATATTTAATAAATCAAGCAAGAGTTATCTGCCCCTGAATACGACCCAATCAATAGATGACATACAGGTCGGTGCGTGTCTGGGTATTTCCAGATTTGCTGTTTGGAGTGTGGCACCATAACCTATCTGTGATGTATGATGTTATTAAGACGAGTTTATGAACAGGGCGACCCCAGGTTCCAGCTTTTCGTGACTAGCATCTCTACGCAATTTCAAAACACATAAAATGGCGGTTCTTGCTTTGGGAAATTCCGGGTGACAGCGTGCTGCCGTCTATACACGCTGTACGCAAGGAAAACAACTCTGGCGGGGAATCCCCCTGGCGCTTGTCGAACTCGAACTCGGACATTGAAGGATGTTTACGTGTGTAGAATGTGTAGGGAGGGCTGATTTGAGGTATTATTCCAGGCCGATCAAGTAGTAATGAGCGGGTGCATGTAAAACTTTTCCAGGAAAAAATCCGAAAGCACAAAATTTACCCATAAATAACGCCTCAACACCCTAACATAGTAGTTTTTAGCTTTTGCGAGAGATTGTATCACGCTATTATATAATATAACGCGTCGACAGGGGGTATGTATCAATCCTTCCTCACCACGGGATAAAACATGTTGAGACTTGATGGTCTCCGATGACGCCATCTTTCTAGTCAGATTGGGTGTGATATGCGACTGCGATATGCACTCGGGAGTAGCAGAGAAAGAATTTTGGAGGCGCAAAAGAACGCTCTTTGGGAAGATGGGCCTTGTTCCATCTTGCTGCCTGGTAGACTCGTTATCCGCAATATCAGTCAAATATCTTATCCAATTATCATAGTCCATGTCCATAGCGTAGTGTTGTAATTCCACATACATCAAAATTTCTGCACCTCTAATACTCTGAATACCTTCTACAACATGCCAGTCACATTGCGAGTGTTACAAAAACAATTCCTTGAAAACATTCCAAGTATACCTCAGTGGCGAAGGCAAAACAATTTACCAAAACATTACACAAAAACAAAACAATTTACAAAACACTGAATACATGAAATTAAAACGGATTTTAAATAGGCGAAAGTAACTCATTTATTCAAAAACGGTGAAGCAAATTTATTTGAAAACTATCTCTACATTTCAACCCGTCTCCTGTGATGTGCCACAATGATCTATCTTAGATCCAGTTCTCTTCCTTATATATATTAATGACATTGTTGCCGTAAGCAAGGTGATGGAGATATCGCTTTTGATGATGCAGATGATACGTCCGCAATCCTATCCAATGAGGATCCTAGGTTATTAGCGAATCTTATGTCAAACGAGCTCGGCAAATTATATGATTGGCTTTCGTGTAACAAACTATCACTCAATGCAATGAAATGTAAATTCATATTCATAAGACCATCTAAAAATAGGTCCCCGATTTTGCCCAAATTAACTATATCTGGTATTGAGATACAGCAAGTTGAAATTTTCAAATTCCTCGGTGTATACTTCAATGACAGGCTCAACTTGACATCTCATATCACATAACTTTGTAGAAAAATAAGTCGTAACATTGGTATCAGTTATCATATAAAATTTTGTCCCAATAGAAACTCTTAATATACTTTATTATTCATTAATATTCCCTTACTTAACATATTGTACTATTGTCTGGGGAAATACCCATGGAAGCCATCTTAAATACCTGGCAATCCTTCAAAAAAGGCAATATGGTTGATTACATGCTCAGCAAAATTGGAACATACAGCGCCTCTCTTTGCCCGCCTAAAAATACTATCCATACAGCAATTAAACGAATATTTTAATAGTGTTACTTTTTGTTATGAAGATTGCAATAATTCAGAACTAATTTCAGGAAAATACAAGTCATTTTTCACAAAGCTTTCGCTGGTAGACAGATACCAGACTATAGACAGTCCGGGTTGAATCTTTATCGTCATACTTATCATTCTGATCTATCGCTGTAAACCATCAGAATAAATTGCCAAAAATTTGGAACAATTTACCTTCTCATCTCAAATGCGGCAATTCTATGTCACTTTTAAATCTCGTATTAAAAACATATAGTTGAAAATCATGCCATCTTTTTCTATAGTACTATATTCGGAAAGTTCGTGAAGTTTGAACTCAATTATACCTTATTTGTGTATTTTTTGTTTATATGTTATGTTCGTGAAGTTTGAACACAATTATACCTTATTTGTGTATTTTTTGTTTATATGTTAAAAAATGGACTTATATAATTTAATAATTTTCACCGAAATTAAAACTATAAATTTGTATATCTTTTCTGCGATAGAACATGCAAGCCCCTAGGGGTTTTACTCCCGCCTTTACTGCATTATTGTTGAATTCATATGATTATTTTGGTGAATAAAATGAAATGAAATGAAAAGCAAAACAAAAATGGTCAAAACAAATAACATTTAACTATCAAAATGTCAAAACTCAAACCTACATGTAAGCTAATGTCAATCGGAGCAAACAGGAGCACACTTATTTCGAAACAGAATTAACCTACCAGTTCGTCGCAATAAAACTGTTATGTCAGTTGAAAGGAATCACGTGGGGCAACTCAAGCAGTTATGACAAAAGAATTCTGCACAAAATGACAACGCGCATTGTCCAATTCATACCACTGCATGGTATTTGTTTTCATAATTGTACTGAGAAATTTGAAGGGTCAGTTTTACATTCCTACAGAACGGTATAAGAATGAATGGTTGGAGATTTCAAATCAGAGTTTATTCCATCACTCTTTCTACCTGACGTTGTGACTTTTCCATTGATTGACAATAATGCGTTCGGTGAAACAGTTTACAGTTTACAGAAATGGGCCATGCCCTAACGAACTCTGAGACGTCGTTTTCAACATTGTTGCACAAAAACAACTCAAACACAGACACAATTATCCTGTGGTTATGTCTGAAACATTTTCCATGTTTATCACCAAGTATTAGACTTCTCTAGCATGATCAGTGATAAGCCATACCTCATCCTAAAGGGTAAACGAAGAGCACCGTACGTTACTCATTATGAAAGCTAGAAGTGTTAATGATCGACATGGACACAATATGTACTGCACTTAAAGAAGTTGTCAATACGTGTTAATTGAAACCGATTCGCCATCTAACGTTTTAAGACATATACCTGAGGATCCAAACAATAATAATAAAATTCAGGATACCATAAACAATAAAAAATATAACCAGGTTCGTTTTACCGTTTTGCAATGTAAGGGCTCCGCAGCCTATATCAACCAGGCGCTCATGGCCTTCCAAGTATTATATGCTACAATATCCACTACGTACTCAGTCTATCAAGAACCTATCAAAATATACGCGATAACCTTAGTTTCATTTAGCTCAAGTGTTTAGCTTCACTATAGCTATTATGGAAACCGATCGCGATAAAAGTCCTAATAAAAAGTCATTGTGGAATCACATCATAATCTTCTCATCCAAAGTTCAAAGGCTAGATATACCAATCTTCAAATCACAAAATTTATCAGTCACAAAGTTCTAGCAATCTACTAGTTTTATCAATGATTTATCAAGCTGGCTAGGCATGCAGTATTATCGATAATAAACGAAACAAAACGCGCACAATATGCGAAAGATGCCAACAGTTCATATAAGGCGTTACCATGGCACACATGAGATAATAGTTACCAAACTGTCTGAGGATTCAGTCCAAAATGTTCCAAGAAAGTTGTGAGAAAACGACGTCTCAGAGTTCGTTAGGGCATGGCCCATTTCTGTAAACTGTAAACTGTTTCACCGAACGCATTATTGTCAATCAATGGAAAAGTCACAACGTCAGGTAGAAAGAGTGATGGAATAAACTCTGATTTGAAATCTCCAACCATTCATTCTTATACCGTTCTGTAGGAATGTAAAACTGACCCTTCAAATTTCTCAGTACAATTATGAAAACTCGAATCGCTATCTGTCTCAAAACTAAAACATCCTCATCATACTGGGGATTCATGAAGTATAGATCAGTGCAGTTATACAATCATGCAATCAAAACCATATAGTCTGAAATTATATAAATGTTTGTCACAAATAACTGTGTACATAGATGTTTTATATTACCTGATCTAAAGCTCATGAAATGGAATATCGAAAATAGCTTTGTCAAAACAAGCAACACTGGAAATTAGAACACATAATACATGCACAATTACTGTCATATGTATGGTGGCTAAAAAGCCGATATTTCGCAATATGTCTGGTCCCGAAGTACGCCTACTCACGTCACTCAAGACGGTATTACGGTCCGTGTAAAACTTGTCAACTCAACTTTCTATCTTGCAAAACTGAAAGTAGAAAGATGAAAATCTCTACATCATTCCAGTATAGCTTTTCATCTCGCAAAATCGAGAAAGTGGAAAGATGGAAATCTTTACATCGTTACCATATTCGAGCCTTCCGTCGTCTAAAATTGAAAGTAGAAAACGGACAGCCGTGAGATTGTCGGATCATATGGCCACATAGCAATCCTTCTAACGAGAAGAGAAGTAGTAGTAAAAGACGATCTTCGTACCGATTTAGGACCAGATAACTCTTGTTTGGGGAGTTATGTCCCCTGACCCGACCGACACGTGACCGGAAGTGACACAATACCGGATACGAATGGTGCACATGAGTCAAAGATCACCTTCGGTCACGTGACGTTCGGGTCAGGGAAGATAATTCCCCAAACAAGAGTTATCGGCTCCGAAATTGGTACGAAGATCGTCCTTTACTACTACTTAGATCTCTCCTCATTAGAAGGATTGCTATATGGTCATATGATCCGACAATCTTAGAGCTGTCCATCTTCTACTTTCAATTTTGGAAGATGGAAGGCCCGAATATGTTATCGATGTAAAGATTTTCATATTTCTGCTTTCAATTTTGCAAGATAGAAAGTTGAGTTGACAAATTTTACACGGACCGTAATACCGTCTTGAACGGCGCGAGTAGGCCTAAATCTTTTGGACATTTCCCAGTTATCTCCCTTGCTTCACAGTAGGGAAAGGACCGATTCATTAGTAAAATTGATGGTGAGGTTGATGACGTCGCGTGAGGTAGCGATGACGTCACGAATGAGGTCAATTCCGGGACGGAGGTCATATCCGGGTCAAATACACTTCCGGGTCAAAGGTTACGTCTGGGTCAAAGGCCACTTCCTGAGATGTACGGGGGTCAAAGCTAGGGCACCGTGTGTGTATATTTAATAAAACAAGCAAGAGTTATCTGCCCCTACATACGACCCAGTCAATTCCTGATATACAAGTCGGTGGAGTATACCCCAATTTGCGGTTTGCAGTGTAGCATCATAACCTATATGTGCTGTATGATGTTATAAGCACGATTCTACGATCACGGCGACCCCAGGTTCAAGCTTTTCGTGACCGATATCTCTACGCAATTGCAAAACACATAAAATGGCGTCGTTTGCTTTGGGAAATCTCCGCATGACATTGAGAATGCCGATATCTATACACTCTGTACGGGAGGAAGACAACTCTTGGCGGTGAATCTGGTGCTTGTTGGACTCGAACTCGGACATTGAAGGATGTTTACGTGTGTGGGAGGTGTAGGGAGGGTTGATCTGAGCTATTATTCGAGGCCGATCAAGTAATGAGTGGGTGCATGTAAACTTTTCCAGGAAAACCCCTATTAACTGGGTCTAGATAGTCTAAAATCGGTCACCAATCTCCAATGTACGAGTTGTCACAGCGAAACAGCTCACCAATTACCAGTATACGAGTTGTCAGAGCATTTCCATCATAGCTCTCTAGATTTGTATCTATTACCGCTTATGCCGGTGCTAGGGGCCGTGTGGTCATATCATCCAAGTTGCCACATGAACGGGTACAATAAAAGCGTGCCTGAGATACAACACATATCACGAATCGTTAGATTCTTGGTATGTGCTTTAGAATAGGTTAACCAGAAGACTATTCTGTGAAGTCATGTGACGCAGTCAGTATGTCGGCACCTCTTCCCACTTCCCTTATATGTGTTGTAATTCTGCAGTGCGGGATAGCGGGTCCATGTAAAACTTTTCCGGAAATAAAAAGCGGAAAACGGACTTTACATCTGGAGAGTCGAAGAAATGAAAATTTTATTGTTGTTGAGATTGTTTAGTCTCTCAATTTCGACAAAAAAACACCAAATCAGTTGTGCCTTAGTAATGGAGAGAGCAGAAACCCAGCATATTTGCCCTATGGCCTTTGTGGAGAGTTTTACAGTAACGCCGAAACGCCCTATCTTAACGCCCTGTCTTAACGCATTAATGCCTCATCCTAACGCCCTAGCATAACAGTTTTTTTTACAGTTTGCGAGATACTGTACCCTGCTATCATATAATACTAACGCGTCGACAAGGTGTATGTATCAATCCATTCACACCACGGAATAAAACCTGTTGAGACTTGGTGGTCCACGATGACGTCATCGCTTCAGTCAGACTGGGAGTGATATGCGCCTGCGAACCCAGGAGTAGTAGATACAGAGGAACTTTCGAGGTGCAAAGGAACGCGCATGAAGGAGAGAGAGCCTTGTCCGATCTGGCTACCTGGTAGAGTTACGTGTGCGTGTGTGTGTGTTTTGTGTGTGTGTGGTGGTGGTGGTGGAGTTTGTGTATGTGTGGTGTGTGGTGGTGGTATGTGTTTGTGTGGTGGTGATGGTGGTGGATGTTTATGGTGACGGTGGTGGGGGTGGTGGTGGTGGTGGTAATGGCGTTGCTGAGCGCTCGTCTTAACGCGGTGACGCCCCAACACCCTATTCTCTTCTATACATAGTCCCATAATGTCTTAACGCCATGCTGCAGACAGTTGAGAAAACGACAGATCACCACGTTCACAAGTTTTCATATAGTTTATTATCTCTCCATCATATCATATCCACGCTGGGGAGCCGCGTTGGGTATGTTTACAATTCAAGAATGCTCTTGTCCAATTGCCTCATTTGGGGTTGCATCCGTCCTATTTGTTCTTGTCCGTCAGATGTATTCTCGGATGCGCTTGTCCAATCAGAAGCCGCCATTTAAGAAAGTTCAATCTTCGGTCATATTCGCTGTGATCCGTTTGTTCTAATCCTTATCGGGCAGTCCAGGATACTGTAACGGCAATATGTCCTGGAACAGCTGTTTGCGCATTTTGATCACATTTTGCAGGGCCTCGATGTGTGGTAGCCTCATATCCTCTCCCAAGTGACGCTTGGTCTTCATGATGGACATGTACGTACATGTAGGTTGGTCTTTCATTTCAAGCGGTAGCAGGCTATACTGTTCATAGATCGCCATGGCGGTTTTCCTGATGCAGGGTCGCATTTGGAACTACGCTTGTTGCAATTTATCCCGTCCGGTGTCCTCGATCACTACATCATGCGTATTAATAGCTGCTGTCACAATACGATCCCAAAAGGTAGGTTCTTTCTCATTCAAGCTTCCTTTGGATATAGCCTTGCTATCTTAGGTCCAGCTCTCTATATCAGCAGATAGTCTCTCAACACTCTGTTTCGCTATCAGTCGGCGGACTCTCAGAATCAGCTGGCATATTGTCAGCATCTGCAACGGCTTCTTATGCCTCGGTGTCTTCAATCTCATGTATATTCTTCTGGTGTCGCGTCATATCGTCTGGTGAACGTGCGTTCGCACACAGAGCAAGTGTAATCCATGTTGACGGTTGAACGTCGACTGTGCACGTTTTTGGGATACGCTTGCTTTGATGGACAGTAAGCCCCCAATGCCCAGCTTAAAGCTTCAACGCCCTTGTGAAATTGTTCAGAAGCTCTGATTATTCTAGATATTCCATGGAATTGACACTAATTCATCGAAATGCAGTGACGTCCGTCAAAGCCCGTCGTTACGCCTTAACGCCCGTCCCAACGCCTTAACGCTCAATCTTAACGTCCGTCGTTACGCCTTAACGCGTGTCTCAACGCCTTAACGTCCTATACTAACGCCTTAACGATCTAGCTAAGCTCCTTCAGGTGCGGGTGTACCACACATGCGTTAAGACCTTACGAGAGCGCGGTAAGGCATTACTATAAGGCGTTGAGGCGCTAAGGTAGGGTGTTAATGCGTTGCGTTAAGGAGGTAAGATTCGTTAAGGTGTAACGACGGGCGTTGACGGGCCTCACAGCATTTCGATGAATTAGTGTCATTTCCATGGAATATATAGAAAAATCAGAGCTTCTGAGATATTGCACCAAGGCGTTGAAGCGTTAAGCTGTGCGTTGGCGAGCGTTACTGTCCATAAATGCAAGCGTATGCAAAAATGTGCACATTCGACGTTCAACCGTCAACATGGCGTATAATTGCTCTGAGTGCGAACGCATGTTCACCAGACAATATGACGAAACACCAGAATAATATACATGGGATTGAAGACACCGAGGCCCAGGAAGTCGAAACAGCTGAGAGCTTACTACTGATATGGAAAGCTGGTACTCAGATAGTCCCAGGGAAGCCTGAATGAGTAAGAACCCACCTGTTGGGATCGTATTGTGACCGCAGCTATTCATGCTCATGCCGCGGCGATCGAACGCCGGGCAGGATAAATTATAATGCGCCCCTGCATCAGGAAAAGAGCCATGGCGATCTATGAACAGTATAGCACGCTTGAAATGAAAGACGACCTCTATGCACAGGTCCATGATGAAGGCCAAGCGTCATTTGGAAGGGGATATGGGGCTACCACCCTGCAAAATGCGATCGAAATGCGAAAACAGCTGTTCAGGGACACATGGCCGTATTAGTATCCTGGCCCTCCCGATGACTAGAACAAACGGATCAGAGCGAACATGGCTGAAGATTGAACTTTATGAAATGGCGGTATCTGATTGGACCAGCGCAGCCCAGAATACATCTAATGGGCAAGAACGAATATGACAGATGCAGTCTCCATGGCGGCTTCTAATTGGACAAACGCATACTCTAATTGTAAACATACCCAACGCGACTCCTTCATCGTGGGTATGATGCAATGGATGGGATAGTAAACTGTATGAGCGTTTTTATTTATCTTTCACTCAAATATCTGCATCATGTTAAGATATTATAGGACTACGTACAGAAGGCGTTAGGTTGTTAGAGCGTCACTGCATTAAGACATAAGCTCAGCAATGCCATAACCACCGCCACCACCACAAACATCCATCACCATCACAAACCACTATATACACGACACCCACCACAACACCACCACAAACACACAAACACACACCAACACCACACACAGCCACACACACAGGTAAGTCTACCAGGCAGCAAGATGGAACAAGGCCCATCTCCCCCAAGCGCGTTCCGTTGCCCTTCCAAAATTCTTTCTCCACTACTCCCGAGTGCGCATTCGCATATCACACTCAGTCTGACTAGAGAGATAACTGTATGAGCGTTTTTATTTATCTTTCACTCAAATATATGCATCATGTTAAGATATTATAGGACTAGATGCAGAAGACGTTAGGTTGTTAGAGCGTCACTGCATTAAGACATGCGCTCAGCAACGCCATAACCACCGCCACCACCACAAACATCCATCACCATCACAAACCACCATACACACGACACCCACCACCCACCACACCCCACCAAAAACACACACACACACACACACACACGCAGGTACTCAGCAATAAATACGGACTATTCCATCAGGATGACGTTCTGGTGTATTGGTTACTTCTGAAGTGATGAACTTTGCAGCTACTAGCACCATTACCTTGCCCTCCGATAATTTTCTTTTCGTTTTGTTTGAGTTGCATGAACTCTCTGCGATATTATCATCCAACTTTTGTTGTTGGGAGATGTGTGAAATATCGACTTTATAGCCACCATACTTTAACGTAAACATCGACTTTTCAGCCACCATATTTTTGACAGTAATTGTGAATGTATTACAATGTCTTCTAATTTCCAGTGCTGCTTATTTTGACAAAGCTATTTCCGATATTCCATTTCATGAACTTTTAGGTCAGGTATATTGTAAAACATCTATGTACACAGTTATTTGTGAGAAACAGCTAAATAATTTCAGTATATATGGTTTTGATTGCATGCTTGTATAACTGCATTGAATCTGTACTTCATGAATCCCTAGTATGATGAGGATGTTTTAGTTTTGAGACTGATAGCGAATCGAGTTTTCATAATTGTACTGAGAATTTGATGGGTCAGTTTACCCGTTTAAGGTAAACACATTCCTACAGGGCGGTATAAAAATGAATGGTTGGAGATTTCGAATCAGAGTTTATTCAAATATCTCCTACTGCCACCGGTAGAGTTAACAAATTATGTGAAATGTTGTAGGTGGTACGAATGCATATATAGTAAAAACTATATCTTCAGAAAATTGAGTTGCGTTGTTATCCATTTCAAGTCTTCATCACCAGAGTCAACAGACGACCTTACGTTATGATATCTAAGATCGCGCACAAGTCTTGGGGACCAAAACTTCCACAATATGTATTCGATAAGGCGATATGGTTTTTCGACTGTTTTTAAGGAACGTCTGAATATAAGTAATGAAAAGAAAGGAGGTTCGCTTTAGAGGGATATTTTTCCCTCCGAGTCGATCTCTGCTGCTCTATTGTCTCGCTCCGAGCCGGCCGGTAAATTGTGACGTAATGCTCAGGTATTCCTCAGGCGAGGCCAGTCTAATGGGAAATTCTGATTCATATTCTCATACGGTTACCATTAGTATTTTCATGAACGACCCAGATATTTACGAATAATAAACAGTTATATTAATACATAAACCGACTCGAATACTGAAAAATCACTGTCAAAAGTTCAGCGAACAATAACTAAGTAACTGCAAAAAAAATATAAAAAAATGGTACACGCATAATCACTTGGGAAAGCAAACGTCACCACTTGCTGAGGGTCATTTCCTTAATAAAGACCTTGATATAAGACAAGTTTAACCTTATAACTTTTCAATTCACAGTTACAACTTTCTGCTGCCCTAAGACGAAATTATATATGTGTAACAATTAATTTTTTGCTCTGCTGGATCGTCAGAATATTCAAATACTGAACAAATGGTCTGACTGTGTGTGTGTGGAGTTGTGTGCAATTCTATTTACGAATTATAATAAAATAAGGGGTTATGTGCGTTAGGGGTTCGCTGTCCTTATTTCACGTCACAATTGCACTTGCAAATGAAGATGGGAGTAAAAAGGAAGAAATGAAAGAAAGAAAAAATTCTCGGGGACTTGGGGATTCGAACCAAGATGTTGGTTTTCTTTTAATCTATAGTCCGACACTGTAACCATTCGGCCAAGCAGCTGTTACAATTATCAACTTCAGGAATCCTGTGCCGAATGACGGTGAACTACACCCTTTCAGAGCATTACAAGCGTTTTGACATATTTCAATATTATGAAAATATGACACCTTTAACCAAAACGATTCTTCAGTATCATTTTGGATCAAACCTACCGCATTTCGATATGTAAGACTCGTGTTGGTTAAAGGTGTCATATTTTATATATGAAGGGAATTCCCTTCAAGAATATCGCCAAAAATTGCAAAAACAAACAAATGCTTATTTTCTAATACTCGTAATATTTTTTGGACAAGTCTCTTCACGGTGAAAATTGAGAATATGAAAATTCAGTGTTTTCTCTCTCAAGCTAATAACTTTTAAAGTAAACGAGCGGAAATCATATTTTCGATTTATAAACGCAGCACACTAAGGAAAAAAATACGGTCAAACCGAACACCTCCTTTACCTTGGTTAGTTGAATCAGATCCTAGTTTTTCCATCATCCATACGGGGAGTTCTGAGAGAAACACGCTATAATATACCTCATGTAGGAATATCGAAGCTGTTGAAGGGAACAAGAGTAGAAGTTTGTTCGATTTAGTGACATGATTCAATATAGCATATACGCATATGAAGATGACACTACAGCAACACACAAAACAACGGGAATATAAAATATCATAGACGTAACACCACGGATATAAGTCCGTCGAACTATCTAACAAACTGTGAGTCACTAATGCCCCGTCAACTCGTTTTGTCTTACAGGCGCGTGGCTCAATCCATCAATCATTGAAAGTTCTGATTGGCTCTTCATGACTTCACTTTGTCCTGCTTTTAGAAAAAGACAAACCGAGGGGACGGGCCGTTATTGATCAGTGGTATTTTAGATTATAGAACTGTCAACATGACAGGAATGGAGTGGATGCTGTATCCACGCATGTGCTATTCGCTTAAAGACAAAGTGTGAAACGTTTGTTGACAATTTAATTCCAGTAGCAAGCGTCAGATCTGACATTCCATATTCTGCCGTCGTCCATAAAATAATTTCCGCTTCAATAATCGAAAGTCCTTCGTATGGGAGTTTGCATCCATTCCAAATGTGTATGATAAATAATAATAAAACACAAGATGGTTTCCTACAAGAGAAGCTGTCAACAGTTTTCAATGATGCCATCAAGACATGATGATGTCCATGCAATCTTTACATAAAATTCAAATCACTGATCATTATTCTTTATCCAAATTAATTTCCATGTCGTTTTCCAGAGATGTTTCTTGGAAGCTGGAACATTTCATCCGTTAGTTCAAAGTCATTGTGAAATGAATCAAAAAGTGTACTAATAACCGTTTAACGAAGAATATTATACGTTATACATCCTGTTAATTTCTGTCAGATACCAGCGAAAACGAGTTACCTCTCCCTCTGATCCTCTCAAGGTTCATGTAATGCCAACATGTTGTTACAAAAAAAGAAAGATATATATGCATGAATCAACAGGGGAAACTAAAGTAAGGAGATATTACGCTCACCGATTGGTATCATTAGATACGGATCCTGAAAAATTGTACTGAGTTTGGTGTTGCTCGTCTTTGCAACATTGGTTGAACTGGGTAAAGTAGGTGGTAATATCACCATCTGCAGACCTGCACAGTATGAAACAGAAAGAACAGTATGAGGAAAATAGCTGAAAATACCTGGTCGACCGAGATTCACGGTTCCGGGATTACGGTTTTGGAAAATATCTTCTGACAAGCAGACGTTCTACGTATTACTTAAAATTTAGTCAAAATTTAAATAATATATGAAACACCCTGAAATATTGCTAAATAATTGTTATATAATCTTAGGACATGTCAGTGGTGGAATGACTGGAAAATGAGCATGGTTTTGATTAGTGCTGCTTGTCTATATTGAATTTGTTTATTTTGCTGCTCTATTTCGATTTGATTATTCTAATACGGTATCTCATACCAACAAATAGTACTCAAGGAAGATACAAATGCTTCTCGTAAGAAATGTTTTGATTGGGTAATCATATACGGGTTAAATCTTCTCGATGAAAGAGATTTATTACACTGCAATTTGTTTACAGAATGAATTGATCACTTTTAATCATAACATTAAGACCCTGGACTGTTATTTTGTCCAATGTATACAGTTCCTGTCATATGCACATGTTTGTTACAGATGTTTTTAAATGGTATGCCTATTCTCATAGATTAAAGGAAGCGAATGGACAAAATACAGAATGTTATTATATGGCCTACACAAAATGAGTCTGTGAAAAAGGTCTAAAAATTCTCGTAAAAGCATATCCTAACAGAGAATTATCAACAGATAGAATCTTAATACCAGCGCATATTCCAATAGAAGCAGCAACATGGCGGTAAACTACACTATTCTTATGTAGTATTAGGGGTGCAGAAGAATTTTATTTTATACCCGAACAGCGAAAAAACTTCGAAAGCTTTTTCATACAATAATATATTGATATGAAGGTACATAATAGTTTTAACCCTACCTGGCCGAACTGGTGACATCTCATTCTTGTGACGTAGTGCTATAAAGTTGAGCGTCGATTGGTTCATTCATCATGTTCATTGCGCAGTGGGCGGTGTTCACACAGCTGCATGTCGTGAACGAACAGCACGCGCAAGCATGGCCTGCAAATCAGTCACGAAATTCTCCCATCGACACAGGATAAGTTTACCGAAAATTTGCTTTTCCGTTTATGAAATGAGGAAATTGTTATCATTGTGCATGTTAGAATTAAGTTAATGGCCTTCTTAGTGGATATTATCGTGTAATAATTTTTCAATGTTTAGTTTTAGACCTCACCAAAAAATTCGCGGATACGCCGCTCGGTTTTTTGATTGACGGTGTAAAACTAAACATCGAAAAATTATTACACGATAATATTCACTAAGGCGGTCATTAACTCCTAAATTTATCATGCACTTTTTGTGAAGAAATTGCATAAATAAAAAATTCGGGAAATCCGACCGAAAAATCGACCAAAAAATGCCGTTTTTGAAAATGACGTCACTGTGACGTCATCAAAGCGGCCATCTTGGATTTTTTCTTCACATTTTCTGGTAGAGAATGACCCAGGGGTATAGGGTGGTAAGTTTCAGCTCCCTAGCTCAAGGGGGAAAGAAAATAATTCAGGGGGGGGGGGGGAAGCATTTCGCCCCCACCCCTAGGCCAAGTCATATGACTCAACATACTGATACCGAAGACAACCGAGGAGAAAGAGTGATGCTCTGATGTTATGTATCAGGTATAACTTACCAATGACACATAGAGTCAGGATATTGACAGCTAGGAATGGCGACCACATTCCGATATGCTGGTACATGGTTCCTCCCATAATGGGTCCAACTGTAGCAAAGGAAATAGAAAGTTTGGTTTGGTGCTTGTCCAGTCGGACATGTAATTGCTATCATTGCCATATTCACAATTGAGATGTTCTTGTAACGTTTTGTATATGATTAGTGAATTCTAGGTGCAGTTTACTATATGGTATAAAATAAGAGACAGACTCGACATGACATAGATTAGTACGTGTTGATAGAGAAACCTATACATTTATATAAGATGAGAGAATGGGACAGTATAGCAACTACTAATGACACAATTGTCGCAATTACGACAATTGTAGCAATAGCAGGCAACATTGCCACAAAAAAAATGGTAGCGAGCATGTTGACGCTTATTGTCACAACTGGGAACCAGTAATTATTTGAGGCAAAAATATATAACACATGATGTATGACTAAATCTTGATATACTTGAAATATCAACCACTAATGACACAATCGTCGTAATTGTCTCATTAGTGGTCGACTGTCACTCTGCATGCAGATTCGCCAGCTAATAGCCGTTGACCCTGCATGTATAGAGTCGCCTGCTAATGACGCAATTACGACATTAGCTGGCGACCTGACAACTGCTAATGACACAATGGTCGTAATTGTGACAAATGTGTAATTAGTAGTTGCTACAGGACAGGGACAACATATGTTAAAGTAGTCTCACGTATGTACCGAAATTTCCCACTCCAGCACCAAACAGAGCGATAGCCAAAGCCCGGCCTCGTTCATCGTGATCAGATATTCGGTCCGCCAATATAGCCTCTCCTATACAGGAGATACAAATATATATTAAAAATTTCAGCAGTAAGTTAATCTCAAATTAATAAATATAAATGTTTCGACAATTACGCCTGTCTATTCTCCTCTACCCCCCCCCCCCCAAACACATACCGTCCATTGTCATATCAGCTGATTGACGAATATAAAAATTAAAGACTCTATTTGAGTTATTCAAAGAACTTCCTAGCACAAAGACAACACAACAATATTTCCACTCACCTAACACAAGAAGTATTGCTGACGATAGTCCGAAAACTGTTCTGGATATAAAATAACCAGCGTATGTCCTACTAAAGAGAAATCCTGAAAAATATTCACATATTATCAACGAAGTGCTCACTATAAATGAATGGCATGATGAAGTTTACCAATTATTTACCAATTTAGGAAAAAACGTTTGAAACACACATCAATTTGTTGTAAATTTAGATAATTATGGAGAACTCGTCAAGTTTGTCCCATCAAATAATTAGGTGAGATGTGTTTAGATAAAATCCTGTTCAGGAATGCGTCATTTATGATGTAAAAAATCGTCTTTCTTGCCGTAGATCTGAATTATTTCACCTGAAGGCCTATAGGCCCAAATGGGTTTGTGGGGTAGAGTTTGGCTTATCTGCCCCGCATCGACGGTTTTTATGACGTCATAGTGGCACTGTGTTGAACATCTTCGTGTTCGCCATACCGAATGTTGTTGAAATATGTGTTTATAACATATACATACAAGATGAAAGTCGGGCGTTAAATACCCCTCGGTTGAATCCCAAAATCTGCCATATAGGGCCTACGCCAACTGCTTCATCTAATTCGCTGACTCTGAGCAGGATCACGAGATGAAGCCTGAACTTGAGAAGGGGGGAACCAGGGGGTCCGTGTAAACTTGCACAGTTTAATTTTCGTTTTTCATTTTCGGTTCTACGAAATCAAATTGACCGTCAATTTTCAATTTTTGTTTTTTTTTGTTTTTGTAATCCCAAAATTAAAATTGAAATTTGGCCGTCAATTTTTAATTTTCGTTTTTTGTTTTTGTATTTTAAAAATTTAAATTTGTTCGTCAATTTTTTTTTTTTTATTATTTTGGAATTGCAAAATCAAAAAAGAAAAATTGAAATTTGACAGTCAATATTCAATTTTCGTTTTGCTTCTCGCAAAAATGAAAGTCAAATATTGAAAATTGCCTCAACTTGTCCGGGGTTTTTTCATTTTTTTTTTATTTTTTATTTTTTTTTTATTTTAGCTTTGACGTATCAATGTTAAGTTCCCACGGACATGGCTTATGAAGTCACCTCCGTTCCGTGGAGTAGTATTGAAAGTTCTAATCGAGTCATATAGGAGGCGTGGATCGCGAGAGACATGGAGGTTTTCCCAGTTCTTAAAATAGATGTTTGGTTTGGTTATTGTTTTAATATATAGTACTTGTAAAGATACCAACAAAAGATGAAACAAAAAATAAGAATAAAGCATCGCGGATATGGACTGCGAAATCCGTATGGGGTCCGTCAAAACAAGCATACAGCCGCGACTATTGACGTCGGACGTCTGAATGCTTCGACGCATCAGGTCCACTCATCGTCCTCTGTTTGATATGAATTCCACCTAGATTTATTGAAAATGTGTTGTGTATTAGAAGACTTTCTCCGTTACTGCAGTTACTGCTGTCAAGTTTCAAATAAAATATCATATCCTCCGAAATATGGCATATTTTTCCTTATATAATCTTCGGAAATGTCAGTGACGGAATCACAGCGAAAGTCCTTAGTTTTGACTAGTCTAATTCTTTTGCTGCCCTGTTTCGATCTGGTTCATCTAATATGCTCTCTCTTACTAACATACAGTACCCAGTGATGATAAGATTTTTTCCCTCTTGAGAAAAGAGTGATTGGGTTAAATCTCATCCGTGACAGAATCACAAAAAACAAATCGTGACGGAATCACGAGTGAGCATTTTAAATCTTCTCCGTAAAAAGTGCTTTATCAATCACAGATTTTCTCCAAAAGAGGTGTTCCTAGGATACATTTATAATTTCTAATTATAAAATTAAGACTCTGAACTATTATTTTGTCAAACGCATATTTTTGCTACAGATGTTTTTAAATCTTTCAGTAAAATGCAAACTTTCTTCCTTGAGAATTTTAAAGAAGATGGTACGATAAGGCGGGAGTTTGGCCTATACGTGGTGCGGTTGAAATCGAAAAAAATAAAAATAATTGGGTTTTGATGTAGCGACAAGAGAAAATATATGTACATAATATGTGAAAGTTCTACCTAGATTGCGTTATGATTATAGTTATCACATGAAATTGAATTCTGTAGCATGTGTTATTTCGTCAAAAAGAGTGTTAATTGAGTCAATCAAACACACATTTAGACACGAACCAAAAAGATTTTTCAGCAGGGGTGATATAATGCCACCACACATCATCAGGTTAGATGGCGTTTTGGTCTAAATGTGTGTTTGAATGACTCGATTTAGACCGCTTGTTTCAAGAAATAGCACATGCTGCGGATTTCAATTTCTTGTCATAAATATAATCATAATACATCGAGCTAGAACTTTCACAAATTGTGTACATATATTTTCTCTTGTCGTTACATTAAACCACAATTATTTTTAGGACATTTTATATTTTCGATTTCAACCTCACCACGTATAGGCCAAAATCCCGCCTTATCGTACCATCTCCTTTCCCGAGTCGATCATGTTCAAAGAAAATCGCGCTTAAAATAAAGTGTTATTGGCAGATTATAGGAAGCGAATAGAAAAAACAGCACGCTGATATATGGCTTACAAAAAATGTGTTGTGAATTTTCTGCGAAAAATGGCGTTATTTTTGTGACGGGCTCTTTTACGTAGAATTCATGTGAACGTTCAAAATCACTAAAATATGTCCAGATATAGCGTATTTTCGGTTGTATCGTCCAGTGAACATAATCGAAACATCTCAAGATCGGCTTTTCTTGAAACTCAACTACTTAGATAAAGGACTGGACATCATTAATTTACCTCGAATCCTGAATGATCCAGAGGTACCCAACGCTGTATCAAACTATTTTAAGTTCACAGAACCTCCTTGCATTTCATATAAGTATACTAAATCTATAGCCACCAAAATATTCAATTACTCCAATGCTGTTAAGGAGTTTGACTTGAACTATACACGTCAGGAGGCTATATTTGTGATTGTGAATCGTAGAACTTTATCTATACACCATGCAAACATATTGTGACTGGTGACCTTGATGTGGTGAGTGATAAGAATCTAAAATTACTCCTGATGAAAGGAGCTAAATATAGAGAGCCGAGAAGAATAAATCTGAAGGCCGACCAGAAGATAGTCCTGTCTGCATTGGAACAGTACGTTATTGATTGGTCTAAACGAGAAAAAGTTGAACCTACAGTACTCGCTGATTGGCTGGACCTCACCAAGAGCAAGGTCGTTGAAACAATCCGCCATATTGACAGGAGTACTCTTCCTCAAGTAAAATAGGTACTGAGAAACCTCAATTCGCAAGAAGTTCTAGCAAATCTTCAGAGTAAATTCGTCATAGTCCCAGCAGACAAAGCTCGAAATAATAAAATATTCATATGTAAATATTACTATTACCAGGTGCTGGTTAAAGAATTGAGTGTAGACATATCATCATCAAATACGTCTACTTACTCCCAAACTGCATTTATTCTGCATTTATTTAACAATCACAAAACGTTTCTCATGGAAAGAGGTATTTGTCTTCCAACCAATCATAACGACATACCAAAAGTATACTGGACTCCCAAAATGCATAAATGACCATACAAAGCTAGATTCATAGCTGGTTCTAGAAGCTGCACCACCAAGCTTCTTTCAACCCTATTGATGAGAGCCCTTCAGGATGTAAAAGCATTTTGGGAAAGGTATTGCACCACTATTTCTAAAAACTCTGGCGTTGAATGTATGTGGATATTGGAAAACTGAAAATGTCTTACGGAAGAACTTGATGCTAAAGGTCACATATCGTACAGACATGTATCCACATGGGATTTCTCGACTCTCTATACTACAATCCCTCATCAGGACCTTATTGGACGTCTAAGGTCATTAATAGTATCTATGTTCAAGAAAATGATCGTAGATATATTTAATGTCGGAAGCCTTAAAGCCATAAAGCATTCTTTAGTTCTACTACATACAAGAGATATCATTCATGGGATGTTTCTTTGTTTATAGAGCTGCTTGAATTTCTCATTAAAAATACCTTTGTGAAATTTGGTAACACAATATATCAGCAGCATATAGGTATTCCAATGGGTACTAATTGTGCACCCCTGTTGGCTGACCTGTATCTGTTCTCTTATGAATATGACTGTATGCAGGCGCTTTCAAAAACCGATCCATTCAAAGCCCGTTCCTTCTCATTCACCAAACGCTATATAGACGATCTTCTCGCTGTGGATAATCGCTATATAAATGACGCAGTGAAGGATATATATCCACCTTCACTGGATTTGAAGGAAACTACAGATAATCCTACAGGTACATCATATTTAGATCTATATCTCTATAAAAATGAAGCGGGCATTCTCTCTCGTCGAATTTATGACAAAAGAGATGATTACAATTTCGACATCATAAACCATCCCTTTCTGGACAGTAATAGTCCAGTCGGACCTGCATATGGCGTATACATATCTCGCCTAGTAGCATTTGCTAGATCCTTTGTTAAATTTGACGATTTTAATCAACGTCACAAAACATTGTTGCAGAAACTTATAAAACAGGGCTATTCCACCAAGCGCCTCCACTTAACGTTTCTCAATTTGGCGATACATATCGCATGCTGATAACAAAATACGAGCGTAGCGTGCAAGATCTATGGCGTTACGTTTCGTAACTTGTGTCTAATTCCGCTTAACCCGGGGCTAGGGCCGTATGAACCCATGTACTTCAAGATCCTCATGGGACTCATATGAACAGTCACAATCAAAGCGTGACTGAGATACATCATTCTGTTGATGACGACTTTACAACGATTATTATGGATTAAGAGTACTTATCAGCGATACGGATTTTATATTTTTTGAACATCATGATGTCTTGTCGACATCATTGAAAACTGTTGACCGCTTCTCTCTTGCAGGAAACTAGCCTATGTTCATGTATACCATGATTGTCTTTTTGAATTTGGTGCTAATACTGTTATATGGAATAGGTCTTTGGATTATGGACGCGGATATTCTTTAATGAACGACGGCTGAATTATGAATGACGGACTGGGCGCTTGTAATTCAAATCCACATCAACGCTCAGCGTTAAAAACAAAAACACTCTAACGCTTTAAGTGCGGGTGTCAAACGCTTCAAGGCAAGGGGAAGTTCCCTTAGGGTTATGATTAGGTTACCCACGTATTTCTATACTACCCTGGTGGGAAATCCGAATGTCAGCATCTTGTTTGTTTGTTTATTCATTCGCCAGATAAGCACATATAACATAATTTAAACAAGATGTACATAATATATAATTAATCCCCTAATAAATTTCAAATGTATAGATAGACAAATCTGCTGAATATATGAAATAATGTTTGAAAAACTGTCATTAAACGTATTGTAGACGGCGAATAAGCGAATAACAAATTATTTTCAACATATTCAGTGCACCTGTTTGCTGTAACTTAACTTTCTGGTTAGTGAGTGAATTATTTTCCAGAAAATATTCTTTCAATTTAGCCTTAAACAAAAATATCGAATCACAAGTTTTAAGGAATGAGGGTAATTTGTTCCATTCTCGTGGAGCCTTAATTTTTACAGTATATAAACATAAATCAGTTCGAAAGAAGGGCCGATATAAATTTGCAGAATAACCACGGGTTGGATAATAATGTACTTCGGATTGTTTTGTAAAATAGGTTTGGAATTGAATTGGGAGTGAAAGAGGATTGTAGAAGAACTTTTGCACAAATTGAAACATTAGATGTAAATTCACTTCTACAATAGAAATTTAAGGGCGGCAAACAGAGGCGACTAGAATAAGTATTACACCAGATGACATTACAACAAGATATGTATGGAAATGTCATTGGATAATATAGAATAAATAGTGTCTTCGTATTCAGAGCTTCTTTTATACAATTAATAATGCCAATATTTCTAGATATTTTTTTACAAATTTCATTAATATGGGGAGTCCATGTTAATTTGTCATTGATATTTCCCCCAAGGAACTTGAAATTGCTAACCTGATCGATAGTATGATCCATTATGGCTAATTGTGGACTAAAATCAAATCTGTAACGCGAATAGGGCTTTACAAGCATGAACTTTGTCTTGTCCAAACTTAAAGACAAAATATTACTAGCAAACCAGTTGTACATAAGATTAAGTCTTTGGTGCATAGTTTCGAAGAGTTGATGTGGATCATTGCTAGAAAGTAATACACTTGTGTCATCCGCAAATAAGATTACTCTGTGATTATTTATAGATTCTTGCAAGTCATTGATGTAAATTAAGAATAATATTGGGCCAAGGATGGAACCCTGAGGGACAGGATACCGGTTTACGAGTGGAAATTTGACCGTTGTATGTCGTGGACTGATATCTATTTGAGAGATAACTTCTAAACCATATATTACTAATACGTTTGAATCCATAGTGTTCTAATTTTCGCAGTAAAATTTCATGGTTAACGGTATCAAATGCCTTTGACAGGTCTAGAAAAGTTACAATGCTATACTGTGTAGCTTCTTTTGCTTCAATAAGGGCGTCAAACAGGGAAAGAATGGCCAAAAAAGTTGAGTGATTTTTCCGGAAACCGTATTGATTTGCAGAAAGAATACAAAAACTTTCTAAAAAATCTGTCATGCGTGATATGGTAGCTCTTTCAAGTATCTTGCTAAAGCACGAAATAGGTCAATAGTTTTGTAACAGATTATTATCACCAGATTTAAATATAGGAGTTACCTTAGCCTCCTTCATAAGACATGGTACAATACCTAACTTGAAAGACAAATTCACTAAGAAGGTTAAGGGTAGAGCAAGGTAATTAGCAACAAGTTTGACTAGATACATCTGTATTCCATCTATGCCCGATGTCGCATTTTTGGAGTTCTCCATTATTTCCTCAATTTCTCTTGAGGTACATGGTGTAAATTCAAAGAGGTTATTTATAGCTAGCTTCAAGAAATCTTTATAGTCAGCATTAACATTGAGAACTTTTTTGCCAAGCTCTCAGCCACAGAGCAAAAGTATTCGTTAAAGGATATGTGACGTTTACATACGAAAAACTCTTTTGTGTGTGACTGTAATAAAGCCGTTTTTTTCACTCGAAACCTGTCAAATAAGATTTTTCTTGAAGTTTACATACTGAAATATCCCATTCGAAAAAAAATGAGATGTTCAGTTGCATGAAATTGGAGATATGATTGATCAAAATGTGCTCCCCGGCTTATTTTGGTATTTTGGGGGCATTTTCATGGAGGATTTTCTCCTGTAGCAAAAATATGATACCTCAAACCAAAAATCATTCCTGGTTCTTTCCAATAAACAAACTTCTTAATATATTCTGTGGCAAAATTATTTTGGTTTGAGGTGTCAGATTTTTGCTATAAGAGACAATCCCCACTGTAAATGCCCTAAAAATACCAAATCAGATCATGGAGCACATTTTGATCAATCATATATCCATTTTTATATAACGGAGCATCGCAATTTTTTCGAGACTGTTATTTCAGTATGTAAACTTCAAGAAAAATCTGATTTGGCGGGATTTGAATTGAAAAAAAATCAGCTTGATTAACATTACACACCAGGGAGTCGTCACATATTCTTTGTCAGCAATTGCTAAAGGGTCAGTTACTTCTTGATTGTCAATTTTGAAACAGGTAGGTAAGGTTTTCGAATTACACCAGTTTAATAACTTGTTCACAATTTTCCAAGTTCCTTTGATATCATTATTACAATCATTAAATTTTTCATGAAAGTATACCCTTTTGGAGATCTTAAGTAAATGATTAAGTTTATTTCTATACTGTCTATATTGATTTCGTATGACAACATTATTTAATTTGATTTGCAATTTAAATAACCTATTTTCCCCGTATTGAGCCCAGTAATCCTGGTGTGATCCATGGTTTAGATATTTTATATCTTCGAATTTGTTTGTTCTCCAGTGGGAAACTCTCATCATAAATAATTTTAAAGCGGTCGCAGAATATTTCGTAGGCAGTATTTACATCAACTGAATTGGTGATGTCATTCCAGTCGCAATTTGCTATTTTGTTTACAAACATACCGAGATATCGGTTAATAAAAGATCAGAAAACAGCGACGTGTCATACGAGTTGGAAAAAATATTATCAATTAGTGTCGCCGAATATGAAGGAAAGAAATGAAATGATTTCATAATTTCAAGGAAATTTTGCCAGAAATAAAAGAATTGATTTTAAATAAATCTATGTTGAAGTCACCCATAATAAAGCATCGCTGTTTTTCTGATTTCATTCTGAGCAGGGTTTCATTTAGCTTTTGATTGAAATAATATACACTTTTGTTTGGTGTGCGATAAAATATTCCAACAATAAATCTGCTGGTATCTTGAATTTGGTTTACTTGAGGATAAGTTTCTATTTCAACGAATAGTGATTCAAATTGGTCATCGTTAGCTGACGATTGGTCATGTCGAGTAGTACAAGATTTATAGTCGTTCTTGACATATAAGACCAATCCACCCCCTTTCTTTTTTAATCTAGATGATGGAAAAATGGTATAGCCTGGGATATCGTACAATGTCTCAGTTGTTATATTTAGTCAACTTTCCGAAATACCCAGAACATGAAAACACTGGTCTAGGTTAGAAATGAAAGCATTCACTTCATTAAAGTGTTTCTTAAGACTTCGAGCATTAAAATGTAGAACAGAGAAATTAGATTGAGTGCTGGAGTTCAGTGTATCAAGGTGTGCATTAAATGAGTCTTCAATAAAGTAGTTTGATTGGTTGGAGCTGATATTATTCCAGTGGTCAGTTTCGTACACATTGGCATCAGTTAAGTAGCGCTCATCCCTTTGCCCGTTAAGCATAATTGAGTTGAAACACATATTTTCAAAATCGGGATTACTTCGATGCGCACTGTTCACCTCCGAGTTACAAGGAATATTTCCCATGCTGCTAAATGGGAAAAGACTGCATATATTTTCCGGAACACCCTCGTCATCCATTATTACTTGCTATAGTATATAAATGTGGACTCTTCAACCAAATATTCTTGTAAACTTTCTCATAGGTTCTTAAAAAGAGCAATTTAGCACTGAAAAACATAGCATAAAACAACATTATTTGCAACAGTTCTTCACCTACTGCTCGTCGGTCGGATCCCACTTGTCAGACTGATATATAATTCTGGGACTAAGCACGTATCAAGGTGAGTTCATTTAAAATGAACAAGGCTGTAAAACCCTGCATTTATCTAAGGGGTCTACCGGGGGAGTTTCGCCGTGATCGAATTTTATGGGCAATTTCGATGGCATTGGTCGCTTGATCACGATCTGTGAATCTGCTAAACTTTTGTTTTGATATGAACTCGGTTACTGCCTCTTCATAGGAATTGCCCTCTGGTACATGTAGGCCATCAATTCGAATGTTTTAGGCTCAAGAACGTCGTTCCTGTTCATTAGTTTTTTCATCTAGTTTGAGCTCTAGAGCCTCACGGGCAGTACGTTCGCTGGCTAAATCATTCTTCAGCTGAACAATTTCTTCCCGTGCTAGTTTTATTTCTTCCGAGTTTTCCTTCTGCATAAATTCAAGGTTGGATAATATGTCCTGTTTGAAGGAAACGAGTGTTTTAGTAAAGTGTTCTGATAGGGCCTTACAGTTATCAATATTATCTGATCAGGAATTTCGGGTTCAGGTAAGTTCAGTTTAGGTGTTTCAACATCTATTGTCTTTGATCTTACCGCCATGGCGACACCTTGCAGACCCGAAGTAAGGTGAGTAGATTCTGATTCCTTCATTTCTGACATACTCGGCTTCTTACCAGCGGCTTTTTTCCTGTTCATCGTAATGATATAGTGTTGTTAAAGTTAATTGTCCACATATGTCGCGCCCAGAATATTAAAATTCCACAGTTTGGTGGTATCAATCGACGGAGCAAATTTCACTGTTACACATTCATTTGTACGACCTTGTACACAATCATTTGTACGATCTGTGGCTCTCATTTGTACGATCTGTGGCTCTCATTTGAACAGTCATTTGTACGATCTGTGGCTCTCGTTTTATAAAACTCCCATTTTTTCATTTTTGCGCGAAGCAAAACGAAAAACGAAAATTAAAAATTTTATGTCAAATTTCAATTTTCGTTTTTTGTTTTGTAATCCCAAAATCAAAAATTGAAATTGATCGTCAAAGGTGTTGGTACGATAAGGCGGGATTTTGGCCTATACGTGGTGCGGTTGAAATCGAAAAAATAAAATGTCCCAAAAATACTTATGTTTTAATGTAACGGCAAGAGAAAATATAAGTACACAATATGTGAAAGTTTTAGTGCGATTGCGTTATGATTATAGTTATCACATGAAACTGAAATCCACAGCTTGTGCTATTTCGTGAAAAATGGGTCTAAATCAAGTCCTTCAGACACGCATTTAGACGCGAAGGACCCCTTGGACCAAAACGCCATTTAAACTGGTGTTGTGTGGTAACATTATATCCCCACTGCTGGAAGATCTTTTTGGTCCAAGGAGTCCTTCATACTAAAAAAATGAAAAGTTATGATTCATAACGTTTGAAGTTTTCGTAAGTAGATTAAAGCGACAAAATAGCCTGTTATAGTTGTTTGTATGTCGTGGTGTAGTGGATACGCACGTTGGATCACAAGCGTCTCGAAATTTTCTTTTACCGAGTTCGAATCCCAGGAGGGCAACATGTGTAACGTCGACAAGTTATTTCAATCTTTCTCATTTTTGTAAAAAAAAATTGCATTCAGTATATCTGAAATAAGATTTTTAGACTATCATTATGAACCGATTAACAGTAAAATAAATATTGTTTGCCGATGACACGATACCGTGTGGACATTACGGGCTAGTCAAACGTTGAAATCGAACGATCAGTCGCTCCGTTCATTGACAGTTGCCGCCGACGACAAGTTGTACATTGCATTGTGATTGACAGATGGAGAGAAGAAATGTACATTCCCATGAGTCGGCTGGCTGTGGGCAAAAACCTCGACTTACAATATCATCTCCTTTCAATTTTTGATTTTGTGAATCTAAAAAAAAGAAAGAAAGAGAAACTTGAAGAGGTTACACGGACCCCGTGGGAGTTTTCGCTTACATCACATATGTAGGCATTGCTGCTTATGCGACGCTACTTCATCTGGTGTCCAGAATAAAGCAGACAAGATTGATTTTCATTGCGAAGTAATTTGTTGAGCGAATTAGAGCGCAATGGCTTGGCGTATTGGTTTCGTTGACTAGGTTGAAAATGGGGAAATTGGCGACAGGTATTGTGTCAGCTTATAAGTTGTTCTATTTTTTTTGGAAAATTAATGACAAACGGTAATTAGGGCCCATTGGGTGGCCATTGCTTTGCTTATCAAGGAGCAGTTATTTTAATATTACCGGCCAATCTTGAGAAGTTGGATCGATAAAAAGTATTGTTCTTGTTGTAAAACTTCGTTGGCTCATGAAGTGAGAAAAGTTTTGTCAAAAAATGTCGGCTTGGAACTTGTCACAAAATAGTACGGGGTAAACGGTGTTTTTTACCGACCTTCGTCGTGTTGTTTTGGACGATTGCGTAACACTTTTTGGTATATTTCCAGTCTATCAGGCGAAGCAGTCAAGCGTGTTATACCTGCGAAAACCTGCTGAATATTTGCACCTACCGGTATTGGAGATACATGTGTGGTTTTTCCATTCTTGGTCATATTTGCTTATTGTTTCAAGTAGAAAGATAGGAGTTTCGCAAGTAAAGCCTACCCGTTTTCTTTCTTGTGAATTAGTCGGTGCAAATATGTTGGGTTCGTGCACAGCATTTGAGTTTCGAGGTATATAGTTTTATTACTTTTCTCGGTTGTATTTATTTGTTTGAGGATATTTTCATTTTTTGTAGCAATTCATTCTCAACAGAGTCATGCCTTCGTGATAGTGAGATCACGGCTCTCACATTAATGTGAACCATGTCACTATTTTGAAAGCGAGGCTTCCTCTTACATCATCGCTCCAAGGAACTTTTTCCGTCTTCATTCAATTCAAAATCTGAAACACTTGAACGGTAGTAGTATGTAAAGGTGAAATTTATTAGCAAAATTGATGATGGGACGGGACGTCACGAATGACGTCACTTCCGGTCACGCGACTTCCGGTGACATCCGGGTCAAAGGTGACATCCGGGTCACGTCCGATTGTTAAGGCGTTGAGACGTGTGTTAAGGCGTTAAGATAGAGCGTTAAGGGGTTGAGACGGGCGTTAAGGCGTAACGGTGAACGATGAAGGGCGTCATGGTATTTCGATGAATTAGTGTCAACTTCATTTTTTGGGGGTAAAAGCCGTGTTTCCGGGGACAGTTTCACATGCACCCACCCATGACTTGATCGGACTGGAGGAGTGCTGTACATGGATACCCCATACGACCCAATACGCCCACTATGGGCCCACCTCGACCCAAAAGCGTCCATTCCAATGCCCTTTTCCCACAATTCCCTCCCTGCTCATGCGCGCCATAGCCTTAGTTCCACTTCACACCGATCCAGTCGAATGGTCTCCCACGAATGCTTCACTAAGATACCTCACACGACCCAATCGGACCAATATTGGCCAGCCGCGACACAAAAAGGTTCACCTCAGGCCTGACTGTTTACTACGCATGCGCATGAGAACTTTTCAGCGAAATTCAACCCATGGTATCGAGACCCCTTCCATCGTGTTCTACATCGCGAGACAGAGGAAACAAGGTACCACACCCCATACCGCAAATGTCCATGAGTGGGTTGCACATTGGATTTAACATTGGAAGTCACAAGGGTCTTATGTATGGGCAGATAACTCTTGCTGGGCCGTCACGTGACCGAAAGTGACCTTTGACCCGGACGTGACCCGGATGAAGCCTTTGACCCGGATGTCAACGGAAGTCACGCGACCGTCATTTTTACTAATGAATTTCACCTTTATGTACAACTAACGGTGTAGTTACGTTGACAATGTAAGCAACTTGATCGTCTCATATACTCGTGACGATAAAGCGTGATTTTATCGGTGGGATTTTAACAAAATTAACAGCGACTGTGTTAATTATTTGAAGAGATTAGGGAACAATCCGCCTTTTGTGCTATTCCTAATGCCGGTTTCGGCCGCAAGGTGGCGCTAGCGCTCACGGCACTTTGGTCTGTTCCGGTTTAGCTGTCTGCTACTGTAAACATGTGCAGGAGGGAAGGCGGGTATTGTATTTCGCCTCGTTTCGTCAGATTTTCTCACTGATGGAGATGTCCTTGGTAGTTTACGTAAGTATAGTCATCAAGTCTATTTTGTACTCGTTTGTACATGCATAATAATAGCCGCTTTGTAAACAAATTGGGCAATCAAAGCTCGTCGTTGTTGTTGTTATAAAACATTTGTTTAGTTATAGTAGAGACTTGCGTGTCATCGACTCAGGGATAAAGGATTACTGTACCGTACGATTGTGGAGGCATCATCACTGATAATATTGTCGCGGTTCTCCTGGCTTATATTTTGCGTGTTATGGGACAGAACAGGAATATATAGATATATATATACATTTGTTTCAATGCATTTTGCAGAAGAAATACATGGTATAATAATTAGATAATTAAAGAATTAAAAATAAGTAGCTATTAGTGCAAAAACTACTTCCTCAGTATTTATGAGAAGTTAGAAGACATATGGCACATTAATTTCCTGTCCAATGTGTCTTTTCACAATAAAATTATGAAACACTACCAGCAGTCCCAACTGAGGCGGGTTGGGTTCTTGTTTATCACATTATAATCATACAGCTACTTTTAGACCTACATGGTAGTCGGATTAACTAATAATCCGATTATTTCTCACAGTACTTGATCAAACAAACTGGCCCCTGCTGGTTGTTTTCAGTAGAGTGGCTGAACTGCCGGCCACCCACCATGTTTTATAACAAAATCAACGACAAGCTTTGATTGCCCAATTTGTTGACAAAGGGGATTTATTATGCTTGTACAAACGAGTAAAAATTAGACTTGATGACTATACTTATGTAAACACCAAGGACGTCTCCATCAGTGAGAAAATCTGACGAAACGAGGCGAAATACAATACCCGCCTTCCCTCCTGCACATGTTTAGAGTAGCAGACAGCTAAACCGGAACAGACCAAAGTGCCGTGAGCGCTAGCGCCACCTTGCGGCCGAAACCGGCATTAGGAATAGCGCAAAAGGCGGATTGTTGCAATCGGTTGATGAACCTTACTAAATATAACAACAATGGAGGAAGTTAACCAAAAACTCAGAAATTTAACTAATTATGAGCTGTTTTACTGTTTATTAAATATGTGAACGTTTGACAAGGGAGGTAACTCACACTACTTCGTTTCACAGTTGATTGTGAATAAATAGTTCACCAGTTTCTCGCGTTTTCACACACAGGTTACTTCATAGATGTCATATACGTCGGGTAGATCGCTACTATCACCGATAGACTAATCTGAGCAGCTCAGCGCCGTCATTTGATGAAAACAGTCAATGGTGACTGGCGGCAAGATCATATGGGCCTACTCCCCCCCCAAATGTAGGGGGGGAGGGGGATGGCTCCCGTAAATCCTAGAGCCTCTTCTCGTAGTAGGGAGTTTCGCGGGACTAGAATGATAGCAATTTTTACTAATCGCTATACTCAGTTTTGGCATGTGCAAATTTTGAGTGAGTACATTGTCTACAACTAATTTATTTACAAGTCTAAAGTTCCGAAGAGCCACAATAATTGTTTCCCTTGATAATACAGCAAGCAGGAAGGCAAATGATTGCGAACTTATAGTAGGCCAGCCAAGAGATGAAAAAACACTTTTGATGGCATCGCATGTTAAAAGCAATCATCCACGCTTAATCAACTCTACATGTTGTGGGCATTGAGATGTGACCGGATGACATTCTCGCTTTTGACCTTAAAGGTCATTTTTAGGCCAAATAGGTCACGTGGGTTCAAATCGGGATATTTTATCAAACTTTTCGTGAAAGCTTAGTAATTGAAGATTGAAGCTGGCTCAATCTTTAACACTTGATAGTTTATTCAAGTGGGCTCATTTTGAAAATATCTGCATAATCCCTGGTCCAAATGATCATGGGAAAATTAAATATGGCGTCCCGTAAATTTCATCCAAAACTTACTCTGAAGTAGTCAAAGTAAAGTTGCCCGTACATATAACTACTAATTGTAACTGTTTAACAAGGCGATTTCTAACTGTTAAACAAGGCGAGCTTCCTTTATATCTGAACACACTTGGGTCATTGTGGATCCTTATCCATCAGATTGGAATCGTGAGAAATTCAAAGTGGCAGCCATATGTAATATATGTAGTTTCGGTATCATTTACTAGGCGTATGCACATCTGACAGCAAGGCATTATACGACATCTTTATGGCCATTGAAGTGACACTCCCGAAGTGAACGCCGGCTTCATCTGAAAATGTACCTGTGCTAACAGGGTCGAAAATCTGTTCTTTTTACTGGTCCCAAAACCGGAAAAGAGCTCTGGAAAGTAGATATTAAGGCATTTGTGGGTAGAATGTGGTATAATGTTTTTTTTTATATTTGTTTTTTTTTTACACAATTTGGACCTGCTGATTCTGAAAATGGCGTATGCCAAGCTGTATTTGTGCATTTACATTTTGCATTTCACCAGACATCTCCTTAATTCGTGATATTGTTGGGATAGAATGAGACATTTTCTGGGAATTAACGCATCAAAAAATGTAATAGTCTTGTATTTTCGTTCATTTTCCAATATGGCTGTCATATACATCCACTAAATATTGTATTTACTGATCCACCAGGAAATATGAGGGTGATTCATACTGCAACATTAATAGCAAAAGTGGCAGCGCATATAGTTCATTGGACCACACATAAAACCTAAAATAATAAGCTAGGACAGCCTCTAGCTGCTGACATTAAACCTACCAGGACTGGTGGGAGGGGGGACAGCTTCTGGTGTGACTCTTCCTCCACTAGGAACTTATCCCGTATTTGCATTGCAGTGAACTTCACATAATCCTAGGTGTAACGGTTCACACATGGATTTGAAATGATGGCCATGAGATGTCTTCAGAAATTTGGTCAATCGTTGATTTAGTCCTATATGGAACATTTTTCTTATCTCAAACAACATGCAATTTCTTTGATCGTAAACATGTACTGATTCGCATACCGGTAACGGCTTTTATGCAGATTTGTTGAAACATATAAGGCCTCTTGCCCCAAGAATTCAAAATTATACCCCTCCTTTCATCTATCACTCACGACACCTAATTTCAGGCTGCTATTTGGGCAAACCTTGAAACGCTTTTGCAATCTTCTACAATATTCACACATTAGTCAAAGTGTGGTGGCATCAGGTCTAATAGGTCTGGCGTCGCTTACATCTCACATGCACGATTTCAAGTTAACAGAGCTATGGTATCAGCCCTCCTCTTCGATCCATGAATCGAATAGCGCTCGAGTCGGTAATAGGGGATGTGTGGTCGCGCCATTCTGGGCATCCATCCAAAAATGAAGCATGACTCATGATTGCACACCAGGACAATAACGTTTCGAAATTTTAATATTGGTTGGTGTGGTCACCTCATGAACAACTAAACAAATGAGTTATTCTCCGTTATAGTAATTTGCAACGAGAACCTGTAAGAGTTGCCAAGCATTTGGTGGTACCAGATGCCACATAGAGGATTGTTTGTTGGTGGTTACCAGACTGACAATTCAATCTGTCTTCAGCTTTCAGCTGGTAAACCCGTCTCAAAAGAGTGACTATATGCATCTCTTCATGGCAAACTTCGCTGTATAATGTTGAATTCTATGACCCTGGTTGAAAATTTTGTTTCCTTCAATGATGAAATCATCCAGGAACTACCATATGTACTTGTCTGATTATCAAATTATGTCTAACTCTTCTGACAAATATTAAGATAAGGCCTCCTTGGTATGGTTAGGTGACAAGCCAGTTCCTTGATAAGCGGTAATTATCCTGACCATCTGACTGCAAACAGGGACACCTGGTCAAGGGTAATATTCCTGACCATCTGACTGCAAACAGGGACACCTGGTCAAGGGTAATACTCCTGACAATCTGACTGCAAACAGGGACACCTGGTCAAGGGTAATATTCCTGACCATCTGACTGCAAACAGGGACACCTGGTCAAGGGTAATATTCCTGACAATCTGACAGCAAACAGGGATACCTGGTCAAGGGTAATATTCCTGACCATCTGACTGCAAACAGGGACACCTGGTCAATGTAATATTCCTGACCATCTGACTACAAACAGCTAGGGACACCTGGTAAAAGGTAATTATCCTGACCATCTGACTACGAACACGGGTACCCGTCTCCCTCCATTTTTATGGAATGTTGCTCATATCTCCCAAAAAGAATATCTAAAACCACTTTATCTTGCATCTGACTGGTAGACAAGCTACTTGTACCAGAGCAATACCATATATGTTAACAAATGTTTCTGTGTGTAGCTTCCGGCTTGTGACAGCCCGGTCCTGTCCAACAATCATGAGCGCCATCAGATATTTCCTTTGTTGACGGACAATTTTGTCAGTTGAGCTATAAAACTGATAAGTTTGAAGTTTCGATCATGTGGATGGGGGATTAGAACAAGATCAGTGGAGGCACTACACTTACACATAGCAAGGAGATCAGAGGTGGATGTTATATTGAATTTTCACATAATGCTTTGCATCCGTAAATACGCAAACCACCTAATAAAATATTACCAACCATAATGTAGTAATTATTCTTCCTATACGAAGATATAGAAAAAATAGACGACTTATCCTTATATGACATCTCTTGACCTTCATGGCCTAAAAAATGGCCTTCAAGGTAAAAAATGAGAATGTCATCCGATCACATCAATCCCCACGCCATGTAGAGTTGATTAAGCATGGATGAGAGCTTTTAACAAACGATGCCGCCATCTTCGTGGTTTGGCTCCCTATTTTGGGGTCATTGCTAAATGTATTTCTTGTCCCTCCAGCTAGGGAGCTGAATCGTACCACACTATACCATTGGATCAAGCTCTACGAGAAAATGTTTTAAAAATCCAAGATGGCCACGTGATGATTTTCTATATTTTTATTTATGTGTTTTCTTCACAAAAACTGCATGATAATTTAGTAAATAATCATCTGATGTAAAATGAAATAGTTTTTGTCCCCTTTTCCTCGCAGAAAAGTAGGAATTTGAACCAAAAATGACGAAAACAACATTTTTTCCTGATACGCCACATAGCCGCCATTTTGAATTTACTCATGATTTTCTGCTCGTAGCGATGCAAATAGGCTCAACATGACGCCAGTATGATAAACTACGAAGCCATCGAGCGTCAGCTCTCAATTTTTTACTGATTCGAAGATAGGGCAGAAAGTTTTGGAAGGGGGGCACAATTCCCCCCCCCCCAAGGTCTGGTATTGTTAAAATTTCCCATAATCCATTGCATCTGTGAATATGAAAATCACCAGTAAGTAAGACCAGAAGAAAAATGAAGCAAGTTAAAAAAATCAGTCACAATCACTCTTCCTTTACGAAGATATTGCAAAAAAATAGATGATTTATCCTTATTTGACCTCTAATGGCCTTTATGACCTCACGGTCACATCGTAATCTGCACACCATGTAGAGTTGATTAAGCCTGGATGACAGCTTTTAACACGCGATGCCATCAAAAAGTTTTCTAGCCATCTTTGGGTTGGGTGGCTGGTCTACTATTATCCATTTTGCATAATTTGTTAGTGAGAACAATGACAGTGCTTTGGGGTCTGATTTGGGTCCAGATAAAATACTTTTAACTGTGTTGATATAACTATGGAACACATTTGTTAAGGACATGCTGACCGATAATTGTTAGAGCTCAGTTTCCAACGACAGTTTGGTTGTCTAGTTTCGTAGTTTCCTGAAACGGGAATTCACCATCTTCGCATACCCAAGTCAAACGTTAATGCAGTATTTAACTTGAAAAATAAAGATGGAATTCACAGGTATTGGGGAAACTGTAGCGTGTGGTGAGGCATGCATGCCTCTTTACACGTCATTCGACAAATATATGTAGGTTTATTGATTTGTTGGGAAATTTAAGCCATACGACGTCGGACATTACAGGTTAGTTTTGCAAGGTTTTCTTGCATTTACCAGGTTTAACCCATGTTGAGTCGTTTACTCCATCGGTCGATACTTGGTGTAAGAACGCATTGTTGAGGCTTTTGTTGAGGCTTTTGTGCAGCTGAAAAGGGTCACGTCTAGACGCATTGTTGAGCTCAGACAGGCTATTGTAGGCTTTGTCTTGTGCGTTCTTACACCAAGTATAAACCACTCCATCAGACGTCCTCGATGCTCATCCATTAACATCAAGTGAGTTGTGATCTGTCATCACAGCTGCCGAGCTAGCGTATCTAATTCCGCTTAAGCTGATGATAGAGGCAATGTGGACATTTCATAGACTACATAAACAGCTGCAATAAAAGCGTGGCTGAGATACTAAGGTTACGTCCGAGAATCCACCGTAATCTCGGGTCTGAATATGAATGGCCGCGGGAAGCTTTCCTGTAGAGTCATATGGTTGCTCTTTAGTCGCCAGACGTCGTCAGTTTCACCCACCTCTGGCATATCGCCCCAATTTGAAAATTGTGTAGAATTGCACTGTAGTACATGTATTCGTGGCAGAATTGTGATTTTGTTGTGTTTTGTTGAGGATATGTGTGATAGATTTTTTTTCTAAATATTTTTTCAAAACGTTTTTTTTCTTTTATCTTGACTCAAATAAGGTGACTCCCTTTGATGTCAAGCCGAGTAGCTACATTTTTAATTTTCTACCATACCCTGACCTCTATGACATAGAAAAAAAAATACAAGTTCGAAATAGAACCGATCAAAACGATCGTTTGAAAATGCTCTCATAAGCGAACGAAAGCCTGCCTTTTCAATCGCCACCCGTTTATTGTTTCCCAAGTGGACCAACCTTCGGAATATATACGCTTTAAATATCTAAATCTTCTCTTGAGGAAAGAAATTCATTCCTCGCGCCAAAAAACGACTTTTTCAACTTTTAGCCACGTCGCTGGGCAATGTTTGTTCCACCAAAACTCTATGTGCCGGGCTAAACAGTATGATCCGCGACGATTGGTCGAAATTATCCCCCAAAGTAACCTCCCGCCCACTGGATTATCTGCCCCTGACATACTATATGTTCCTGAAGACTACGCAAATTCTGCGTGACTCGTTCGATTTACAACTCCTGTCACCCAGGACGGGAGAGCCGACCAACGAAATTCCACGGCTAAAAGTAGCGAGCAAACAAATGGGGATGATTTCAGTAGAATGTAAAAGGGGGTTCTGGGCCAGGGAAGCCGGGGAAGCCTATGACATCACACAAAAAAAAATATAAAAAAATAGTTTTTTTTTAAATAAAAAAAAATAAAAAATAAAAAATAAAAAAAAGTAAGTCAACATGATCTCATAACTAGGTCAATAAGCCACCATAAGTAAGACCACTATGTCGCACTAAATAGGTCACCATATCGCAAATATACTGAAGTCGTATTGATTCCTATGTTGATACTGTTGTATTATGCTACATATATCCCGTAAATTCCTTAATTATGCCCCTAGGGCGTCCAATTTTTGTTTTTAAGTAAAAACAATTTCGATTTTTTTCGTCGTATTTTCTATAAATTACCCATGGCGATATATCGGGAACTAAGACGGATAGAGACTCGCGGCTTACGGCGTCGTATTCCACTCGTATAGATGCACAATAAAGGCCCTATACAATTTTATCGCCCGGCGGTAACTTTCGTAGCAATTAGACGATAATCCGTGTCACGTAATTCGGCCATTTCTCGCGAAATAAGCGACATACGCGCACGCTGTTTGTGGCGTTGTATTCCTGGTATCGAGGTCTACCGTAAAGCTCCTATATGAATTTATCGTATCTCCGTAACTTTCCCCGCTATTCGGGTGCGCATGCATGGTGGTGGTGGTGGTGGTGGTAGTGTACTCGACCCCCACACACACACTTGAAGCGATAGTATGCTCTTTCCTGCACCCGGAGAATGTAAAATATGTATGTTTTATGGGAAAATAGGACGATTTGTCGACCATAGTTTTCCAGCACAGGCAGCAAATTCACACACTTGGAGCCATAGTATACTCTTTCTTGTACCCAGAGAATGTAAAATTTGTGTGTGGTCATAAGTAGGTCGAGACGACCTTTGCAACTAGGTTAGTAGGTCAAGTTGACGACATATCTGTGTCAAAGTTCACTTCCGGTCACGGTACGGCCCAACAAGAGTTATCTCCCCCTACATATCAGTCTGTTAGGCCTTACCTTAATGCCTTATCCTAACGCCCTAGCATACCAGTTCTTCTTTTCTGGGCAAACCCTTGTTCTATTTATAGATAACACGGAAGTAGTAGAGAACGGGGTGTTTCGGAGGTGCAACGAAGAGCGTTTGGGGAGAAGAGGGCCTTTATCCATACGGCTACCTGGTAGAGTTACCTTAGCGTATGTGAGGAGGAGAAGAGGAGGAGGAATGAGGAGGAGGAGGAGGAGGAGGAGGAGAAAGAGTGAGGAGGAGCAAGAGGAGGAGGAATTATATGACTAGTATAAAATAGAGACAAAGCAATACGAAGATTACTAAATAATCGCTTCATTCATCAACTCATAGCACTGCACAAATGATGAGAGAAAACTGCTTATATGAAATACATGTCCATTGTTGTGGGTATCATTTCGACATCTAGTATTCCATTCAGTGTTTATGTACGAATATTTCCCTTCTTTCACGAGTTCTTCATCGCCTGCTATAGCCAATGGTAGCCCGTCTGCGAATCTATAAGGCTAGCCCACACGGCAACATCTTCTATATTTCACCATGAACGCTACCGAGTCCACGCTGACCGATGTAAACTTTGAACCCCACGATGGGGATATTCTAGCCGAAGCATTACGTAGAACCAACGTTCAACCCGATGCTATTATCAATACACCCCAAGGTCGGACCAATGATGCCTCTCAGTACCAACGCATGCGTTGTCATCTTATCACGCTCTTAGATGACATCCAATTGTTGACCCGAGTATGTCTTCTACCGCAGAAGAAACAGATAGGATCTGAAGACGATACCAACACAAATACCCGTGCCCAGAATCTGCTGACATTGCATGTGGCTTTTCGAAGCTTTATGGAGACGCAGCTGGAAACTGGAAATTATCTTCTTCAATCGACTTTGAGTGACAACGAGGACTCCGAAAACGTCCATTCCCAATAAAGACCCCTGTAATTCCCCGAGAATCGTCCTAGAGACGACACTTATACCGTTGTATAGACTGTGTGTCCGCCATACCTCGTCAAACATCTCTTTACGACATTCAATGTTGTCATACCTACATCATAACTCTATGAAAGAAATTTTTGCATTCCTTTAGAAACCATCATGTCGGCAGAAGACAATCTTGACTATGTAGATATGTGGATTAAATTTTATCGAGACCAGAGTAGAGCTCGCCTAAATGAGGAAATGTGTGAGATTGGGGGACAGAGAGTTCATTCTCCTCCAAACTCTCTTAATAAGGCAACAGTACGGTGAACTCGACTAACAAATCACGTACAAGAGAAATGACAGTTGAACTAATTTCACCGGCAAAGCGAGTTGTAGAGCAGGCTAAAGCAGAATCTGTAGACAGCGTCACAAAGTAAGCGTGCAAGCGCCAGTAAAGGAAACGCGGAAAGAGAGGAGGAGAAAGAGGATGAGGAGGAGGAGGAAGAGGAGGAGGAAAGGAGGAAGAGCATATACGGTATGGTATAAAATATAGAGAGAAGTGATATTAGAATTAATCTACGTTTTGGCAGAGAAGCGTCAACATGACAAACAAGTGTACGGTGTGTCAGAAAACATTCTCGCGTCCAGATAATCTGACGAGACATCAACTTATACACCAACAGGAGATTCAACCGATAAAAGCAGAACATCCCTATAAACGTACTCGCAAGACTTCATCTATGACTCTTTCAAGAGCGTCACAACATCAATTTACTATGATCGTCAGCGGTCCGACTGTTTGTGGGAAGACATCATGGGTAATGAAATTTTTGGAATCTGCTAATATCCATCCCTCTCCAACACGCATCGTATGGTGTTACAGTCAATAGCAGTCAGCCTATGAATCTACAAGTCCGAAAAATGTAAACTTCCTCCCCGGCATACCCCATGGCATAGGCGAAGAGTATTACTTTGACCCCGACCAAACCAACGTTATTGTTCTGGACGATTTGATGGGTGAGGTAAAGCGCGAAGAAAAAGTTGCCGACCTATTCATCAAAGGGTCGCATCACAGAAATTAGTCCGTAATTTATCTGACTTAGAATCTCTTCCCTCAAGGCAAGGCATCTCGAGATATCACGCTAAACTGTCAGTATTTCGTTCTATTCAATAATCCTATTGATAGGGGGCCCTCGGTGGCCGAGTGGTCTAAGGCGCTTCGCTGGTGACCGCTAGCCTCACACAGCTGAACCGGCACGGGTTCGAGCCCAGCTGGTCCATGTGTGAAAGTTTGTCAGTTACTTGCCGAAGGGCGGTGGTTCTCTCCGGGTACTCCGGCTTCCTCCACCAACCAAACTGACTGTCACCATATGAGTGAAACAAACTTGACTGTGACATTAAGCCAAATTCCCTCCCCTCCCTCCTATTGATAGACAGCAAATTAGCACGTTCGGAAGACGGATCTTTCCTCGGGATACGACACGTTTCATGGCAAAATTTCACGAAGCCACATCTCGTCCGTGCGATTATCTGTTCATCGATTTAAAACCCCATACAGCGGAAAATGACAGACTGTCTACCAATGTAATATCAGGCGACGAGGAACTCGTGAAAGAAGAACAACTGCCACCTCGTCCAGCCCCAATTCATAATCCATCAACTCAAATTCAACGCATACCATCTCACGATCCGTCATAGTCCGCTAAGAGGCAGATGATCCATAGGAGCGGGAATGAAATGGAACGACGAAAGAGAAAATACCCTTCAGATGACGAACTCATCCATCCTGGGGAAATAGATCTACCTACCCACTTGCGAAAACGAGTCAAATATAACGTGTGGAAAAACATGTTCGGTAAACCTATCGCGATAGATTGTAGGGTTGACATTGATGAGAGAAAACAGCGATATACAAGCCAAGGTTACGACGAGGATGAGTCTGGTGCAAATGCTAGGGAGGATTATACTTCAACGATGATGAAGACCTTACGTCAAAAATTCTACAATCTCCTCGTGAACATACAAAAGCTACAAACCGATTATATTCATAACGAGATCTTGAAAACAACGAGGCGTCTGCAAACGATATACGACATAGACTACGAGGAAGCACCCAGACAGACGATTAAGATGCGGAAATGCTTATTCGATAAGTTGATTGATGACGGTGATAGCGAGGACTCCGAATAAAGACCCCAGTGGAAATATTCGTAAATAAACATTGAATGGAAAACTAGATGTCGAAATGATACCCACAACAATGGAGATGTATTTCATATAGGCAGTTTCTCTCATTATTTGTGCAGTGCTATGAGTTGATGAACAAAGCGATTATTTAGTAATCTTTGTATTGCTTTGTCTCTATTTTATACTAGTCATATGATTCCTCCTCCTCCTCCTCCTCCTCCTCCTTACTCCTCCTCCTCCTCCTCCTCACATACGCTAAGGTAACTCTACCAGGTAGCCGTATGGATAAATTACAACACATATAAGGGAAGTGGGAAGAGGTGCCGACATACTGACTGCTTCATATGACTTCACAGAATAGTCTTCTGGTAAACCTATTCTAAAGCACGTGCCCTCATCTCCCCAAACGCTCTTCATTGCACCTCCGAAACTCCCCGTTCTCTACTACTTCCGTGTGATCTATAAATAGAACAAGGGTTTGCCCAGAAAAGAAAAACTGGTATGCTAGGGCGTTAGGATAAGGCGTTAAGGTAAGGCCTAACAGACCGATATGTAGGGGAGATAACTCTTGTTGGGCCGTACCGTGACCGGAAGTGAGCTTTGACACGGATATGACGTCAACTTGACCTACTATCCTAGTTGCAAAGGTCGTCTCGACCTACTTATGACCACACACAAATTTTACATTCTCTGGGTGCAAGAAAGAGTATACTATGGCTCCAAGTGTGTGAATTTGCTGTCTGTGCTGGAACACTATGGTCGACAAATCGTCCTATTTTCCCATAAAACATACACATTTTACATTCTCCGGGTGCAAGAAAGAGCATACTATCGCTCCAAGTGTGTGTGTGTGGGTGCAGTACACTACCACCACCACCACCACCACCACCACGCATGCGCACCCGAATAGCAGGGAAGGTTACGGAGATACGATAAATTCGTATAGGAGCTTTACGGTAGACCTCGACACGAGGAATACAACGCCACAAACAGCGTGCGCGTATGTCGCTTATTTCGCGAGAAATGACCGAATCACGTGACACCGATTGCGGCGAAAGTTACCGCCGTGCGATAAAATTGTATAGGGCCTTTATTGTGCATCTATACGAGAGGAATACGACGCCGTAAGCCGCGAGTCTCTATCCGTCTTAGTTCCCGAGATGTCGCCATGGGTAATTTATAGAAAATACTACGAAAATCGTCCCAAAAAAAAAGAAGAAAAAAAATCCAAATTTTTTTTTACTCCAAAACAAAATTTGGACGCCCTAGGAGCATAATTAAGGAATTTACCGGATATATGTAGCATAATACAACAATATCAACATAGGAATCAATACGGCTTCGGTATATTTACGATATGGTGATATAATTAATGCGACCTAGTGGTCTTACTGATGGTGACTTATTGACCTAGTTATGAGATCATGTTGACCTACTTTTTTATTATTTTTTTTTTATATTTAAAAAAAAAAATTATATATTTTTTGTGTGTGATGTCATAGGCTTCCCCGGCTTCCCTGGCCCAGCACCCCCCTTTTACATCCTACTGATTTCGACCAATCGTCGCGGATCATACTGTAAAGCCGGGCACAAACAGTGCTGGCGGAACAAACATTGCCCAGCGAGGTGGCTAAAAGTTGAAAAAGCCGTTTTTGGCGCGAAAAATGAATTTCTTTCCTCAAGGGAAGATTTAGATATTCAAAGCGTATATATTCCGAAGGTTGGTCCACTTGTGAAGCAATAAACGGATAGCGTTTGGATAGTCGTTCGTTTATGAGAACCTTTTCAAACGACCGTGTTGAGCAGTTCTATTCCGAACTTGTCTTTTTTTCTATGTCATAGAGTTCAGGGTATGGTAGAAAATTCAAACTGTAGAAACTTGGATGGACATCAAAGGGAATGACTTTATTTAAGTCAAGATGAAAGAGAAAAACAGTTAGAAAAAAAATCAAAAAGAAAAAAAATTAGCATTTTTTTTTCATAATTTATTGAAAATATACGTAGCCGTCTACCATCCAATATCTCATAGTCTAGGCAACTGTGAGTGTCTATAGGGGAGATATGGTAGAGCAATATGTGTTGCGGGGTAGCTCTAAAGGGGTCCATACTTCAGATAAGGATCACGAGGAAATGCATACAATATCCAAGTCTGAGGACATAAAAGGATCTAAACCCTGGGCTTTTCAGCTGCATAAATGTTTAGGTCATGCAAGTAGTAGGAAGAAGCTAAATTCTGTCGAGAAAATGATGGTCCCAAATGATGGTCCTCGGGTGCTGACATCACATCCGGTCACATGACCTTTGACCCGGATGTGACCTTTGATCCGGAGGTCACGTGACCGAATGTGACGTCAGCACATCCGGACCATCATCAGGGACCATCATTTTTTCGACAGAATTTAGCTTCTACTCATGCGTTCTTACACCAAGTATTGTTATAAATGTCCAAGGAAACCTAGGTTTGGGGGGAAAATGGTCATATCCCTTCAATATCTTCGTCATAGATAAGCTTGGTCAATAGTCTTGCAATGCTTACCACGAATTATCGCGAGTGCCATCGTGGAAATAGCCACCACGTGGAGTTTGTTCCAAATATGCATTGTTCATCACTCAACATGTTTTGAGTTTGGACTCTAGGAGTTGTAGGTCTATTTAGAACTGGGCTATCATGTTCCTCCTCCGCAGGCATGGCAGGCTCCTGTGTTCCCTCTGGTCCGACTGGTTACGTGAGTGTTTAAGCGCTGGCTTGGAGTGTATCAGGTGTATATTCGTCGTAATCAGTGATGTTGGTTGCCAAGTATAGGCTAGCCTCGAGTTATTATGGGGAAGGGTATTGGGTATTCAATTAATTTACCATCTGAGCAACTGGTCTTCAGGTTTGCCTTAATCCCAGGATCATGGGCTGTTGGGGAATTAAGGTGGTCATGTTGCCTGTTAACGAGGCTGCAATGTAGATCATATTTTTATAGTGAAAGGGGTCAGTCTATCAACAGGACTGACCTATAGATTCGAAGATATTTCGATGTTTTTAGGAGTCGTGATAGATAGTCTGTCAGCGAGGCTGGACTCGAGAACTATTTGAAATGACACTACATTTTAGAAATTCACTTCATAGTAAACTATTTTTGAAAGTTGAGGAACTACACTTACGTCTTTGAGGTGTGGCACCTCAAGCCAGGTCACTGTGAATTGTCTCTGAGGTACACACCTTATGAGTACCTCATATCAGCATGTAGAACAGATACACCTCCGTGATAAGTGTGGTCAAATTCTTAGAAATACCTCAGGAGCACCTCTGTTCTGATTGGTGAGAAATGCCACATGGTTAGTCATGTGCTTTCAATATCTTGTTGGGGGTAACAAAATGCTGGTATTTTCAAGGCTGTGCAGTTCACAAATCATCCACCTAGCTTCGATTAAGTTTGCTGCATGTTCTTATAAGATGTTTCATCACGCGTTCCTCGTATTGTGGAGGTATCTTTAGAGCAAGTGATATTAAGTGTAATTTAAACATAGACAGAAATTCGACATATACGATCGATGTGATATGTTATGCGGGTTAAGAACCAATGTAGGCCTATATGATGTATATACATGTAGAGTTACTTTTGAAAAGACACATCAATGACTAACGTTTTATACATTTTATCACCTGGTCGGCTACAATGGTGTGGCGAATATACCATACATGTTGTGATATTTTGTGGAAAAATGTCTACATAGGCCTACATACGGCTATATAGAGTTAACCAACATCTGGTACTAAATGAGTCACGAGTCATTTCTGTTTACACTAGTAATTTGTATAGGCACACATCAGGATCACTTCAACACTAAATCAAAATCACACACGCATGTCCTAATCAACGAAACCACAAGACACGCCTCACTGAAGTAACTGTGGTGCTATTGAGGTACTCCATTAGCATAATTGTGGCACATTAGTAAAGTACCTCATAGTTACCTTTAGCCACAAAAGGACACCTCAGTGATAAGAGTGACACATCTCGTTCAATGACAATCCCACACCCCAGGGGTACAACAGAGATACCTCAAATCAGTAAGGGTACGGGCAACGCTGGAAAGGGTGTTGCTTTGGGGATCTAGTACGGCAGAGTGAAGATTTACGTCTAAAGAAAAATGTATCAGTCTCTCAGTGTAAGACACTGCAATCGGTCACATCCCTCATTGTTTCACATTTGCGTACACTTCGCCATCCATAAGATGGCTTGCGAATCGTGTGTCTCCATTATCGCGGAGCGATATCCGGTACTTACCGGATTCTGTTCGGCCTTCATCCCGCGGAGAACAGACTGGAGAAATCTGATAAATTACAGGTTTTCATACTGCTTCGGAAACAGATATTGCCTGGGCTTACAAAAGATATAGGTATGAATAACTTTCCTATCACCCAAGAAGCGTTGTAGATCTGTAATCTTGAACAAGTATGGCAGCACATGACTTGAAAATGGCGGGTTACGTAGGGGTTATGCCGGTAGACTTTAGCTGACTGGCTGACGAAGTCACGTGGTATTGATTTCAGGAAATTCCTCTTGCCGAAAGTAGGCTGAACATGGATACACACGATCCCAGGGTCAGTCTTACCGCGTATAGATGACCCAGATGGTTACAGGTTGCTTGTTTAATTGAAATTGCTACTGGATGACACCATGTTTTCATACCGTCTTAGTGATCACTGACATATTGTGATGAAACTTAATGTCCGGGAATTATTCGTCTGATATCAGCAAAGTAGAGATCTTTTAATGAAATCATGTCATTTAACATTGCGAGGGATAGGTAAAATAATTACTTTCTTCTAATCACTAGCCCAATACCTCTTTAATATTGCAGACGGGCTCATTTCACCTCGCGCGGCTCGTCACTGGAAGGAACGCCGTGAAACCAGAATAGTCTTCTTTTTCCCCGAATAGGAACTACTATTGACGTGACCTAAATTACAACACATATAAGGGACGTTGGAAGAGGTGCTGACATACTGACAGAGCCACACGACTTCACAGAAAAGTCTTCCGGTTAACCTATTCTAAAGCACATAACAAGAATCTAACGATTCGTGATATGTGTTGTATCTCAGGTACGCTTTTATTATACCTGTTCATGTGGCAACTTGGATGATATGACCACACGGCCCCTAGCACCGGCATAAGCGGTATTAAATACAAATCTAGAGAGCTATGATGGAAATGCTCTGACAACTCGTATATTGGTGATTGGTGAGCTGTTTCGCTGTGACAACTCGTACACTAGGGATTGGTGAGCTGTATCGTCGTCAGATGAAAATGACGGCATTTAACACAAAATACTAGTCTGTAAGGCCCGATGTCGACCCAGCATCAACTTCCCACAAATGCCAACATATATCAAAGACCAAAAGGTCTGTACAGGGGGCGGGCCTCGGGGACGAAACGTCCACCATCAGAATCTCGCCATATATACAGGTAAAAATTACAACACATATAAGAGAAGTGGGAAGAGGTGCCGACATACTGACAGAGCCACATAACTTCACAGAAAAGTCTTCCGGTTAACCTATTCTAAATCACATACCAAGAATCTAACGATTCGTGATATGTGTTGTATCTCAGGTACGCTTTTATTGTACCTGTTCATGTGGCAGCTTGGTTGATATGACCACACGGCCCCTAGCACAAGCCTCACAAGACACCCTGACACACAAAGCACAGGCACACTAATTTGAAAACCTCGAGTGTAATTTGGTTCGATGGCTGTGATCCCTTTTGTGTGAGCTTGATGCACTGAAGTAATTTCCACAATGCGCTACTAGAGCTTGACAGCGGTCAAACATATTTTCAACACCAACGTTGGTGAAATATTAAATAAAATCAAGGTCCTCAGATTCATTTACCCAATGGATACATCAGTCTAAATTTAGTCTAGTTTAGGACAGTTTGTCGAGTTTGATCGATGGTATCCTACTTGTACTTACCAGTCGAAGAAGCGATAATTGCAACTAGACCAATCAGAATCGGTATATTTCGGCCAGTTCTGCAAAAAGATCAGATATTCCATATGTAGATTAAATTCTGCATAGGTGGTCTTAGTTCAGTTCTGTTGCCAAACTGATTATCATGTGATCGTTTTTTCGAATAATATGAAGTGGGGTCACCTGTTCTGCGGGTTTAAGATCAAATGACAGGAAATAGATTTATCAAGGGGAATAAAAACAATACATCACCAAAAGATGATCAGATAGCTGTTTTGACAGGCTTAATTACATTAATTTGAATTAGTTAATCAGACCCATAGTAAATTTCTAAAGTAAATTGTCGGCAATAGATTAAAAGCGTTTTGCCGTGTTGAATTTGTGTTTGCGTCCCCACAAGTTTAATGCACGATGTGATCGAACGGATCCAGTTTGAAAGTCTACTAATATAAGTCCAGTGTGGGACTTATGTTGAACGCAGGCAGAGAATTGTAATAAAAGCTTTCGATTTATACGAAGCATGTTCAATTTAGTTATATAATGACCGGAAATGCAAATTCCAAACGTACCTGGCGGCCAGATGTCCTATAAAGGGCGATATCAGCAGTTGCAAATAATTGTTTGCCGTAAACAGCGTGGAGATCTTGATGCTACTTTCGGCAAAGTCGTTCTTGTTCTTTCCTTCACTCCAGATATTTGTGACATTGGCAGAGGAATGTTCTTGTGATGAGTTGACAGATTTACTCGACAAGCCATGGATGGCATCAGGCAGAATAGGCACTTCGAACAGATATAACATTATCAAAAAGTTGCATTTCATAAATAAAATGTAATCTAAATGTCAGATCCAACATTTAGTAACCAGCTCTCGTCTATAACGAATTTCAGAACTACTCCAGCATTGCAGTCAAAGCAATCGATCCATTTCCCTAACTATTGCTACGCGGTATTCAATGAGAGGTAAGCATTAAAAGCGTAAATTTAAATTTAAAAATAAATATTTCAATTTTCATGGGGTTCATGTGGACGGGTAAGGCATAATTTAGAAGATAGGAGGTGGTAGTCAGTGTCCCAGGGGTGGAGACAGACCTCCGGGTATAGCGGATGCATTCAATAAATATAACATGGTATAAGCTCCACACGAATTGAGGGTATGAGGATGGGTGAGGCTTAGATTAGGAGTTATTACAAGCGTCTGGTCCGTCATTCATAATTCAGCCGTCGTCCATTAAAGAATATCCGCGTCCATAATCCAAAGACCTATTCCATATTCCATATAACAGTATTAGCACCATATTCAAAAAGACAATCATAGTATACATAAACATAGGCTTGTTTCCTGCAAGAGAGAAGCGGTCAACAGTTTTCAATGATGCCGGCAAGACATCATGATGTTCCAAAAATATCAAATCCGTATCGCTGATCAGTATTCTCAGTCAGTACTTCGGAAATAGGGACATGGTCCTGGGGATGCGCCCAATAGTACTGTAGTGCACCGTAAGTGATACCACTGTAGTGTACCGTAAGTGATACCACTGTAGTGTACCGTAAGTGATACCACTGTAGTGTACCGTAAGTGATAAAACTGCTTTATGCACATTTATTTTGTGTGATTTTGTTTTTCATTTACATATTTTTTGTTTGTCATATTTTTCAATGTTATTGGTTCCATTGTTAAACAGTTGATATAACTGACATAGATTCCTAATAAAACTGAATAAGTTAAGTATGTTGTAAGCTTCCAGAATATATGAGGTTATGGGGTTTAGGATATAGAGAATGAAGCAGCATAGGGACATGCTCCGGGGTAGGGGATGTGTTCCGTAAGTGTAGCATAATGTAAGCGCTCGGAATATATCAAGGTATGGGGTCAGACAGTTCGCAGAATCCGTATGCCATTTTCGTGGTACTGCATTCGGTATTTCTGTTTTGTATTTATTTTGAATTTGAGTCTACTTACGAACGGAATGGCCTCATTTAAGGAGTGCCTTTTGGTGAAAATAAATGAAGGAAAGGTAACATAACTGTTCAAAAACAGTGGTCAACTCCCATAAGTATAATTGAAAACACAGTGTGATTCTCAGTAGAAATCTGAAATTGCAAATGGTCGTAATTTCAAGGCCATTAGTCGAACATTTGGTGAATATTTCATAACAAATGGGAGAAATTGTGGATTGATTTGTTTTGGTCATATACCGCATTAAGATTTTCTTTGGTAATATCTATTTTTTTCTAATAGCTTTCTTTAAGAAGAGCCCGGGTGAGAGTGTAACTCGCCATATCAGGGTAAAGAAGAGAGACAAATGTTTATCCTGGTTTTTAGCTATCGGTCTTCGAGACAACGAAAGATAGGCCTATGTCTGTGTATGTTTATCAGAGATGTTAAATGTGGTGTCAACGGTCAATTCTTGGTTCACTGTTATTTATTATCTTCTTTAATTATTAACCCCTACATGTGAAACACTGCATTATGGATCTGTTTGCTAATGACACAGCCATCTCAGCAACATCTTAGGAGTAGTTTGAAAGAAAATGTTTAAGGAGCCACAATGGATGAAATTGTATATGACCGAATTATAAAGCAGTTCTTATGTTTAAATCACTGCATAATTTAGCACTAATATACCCATGTAAACAATGTATTCCATCTGCATCTGTTTATCAAAACGTTATACGATCTACCATGTCTAATAATCTTGTTTTTCCGAAAACCAAACTGAAGCATGTAAACATTCTATGCAATATTCTGGTGTAACTCTTTGGAATCAGCTACCGCACAATATTAAATTCTCATCGAATTTAAATATATTGAACAGACGAATGGAAGTTCATTTTCTGTCTAAGTACACTGTCAGAATTTTTGAGTATAGACGTGACCTACCCAAAACAGTTGGGTCAAAAGCACCCAAAATGTTTGGTTTAAGAGGGAATTTGACTCAATTTCTTTTGGTCTGTCACGTTTATACCACAAAATACCTGGTCAGTTTGACCCAATCCTTTTTATCGCAGATATAATAATGTCAGAATCCATAAAGCGTTCTTTAGCTCTACTACATGCAAGGGATATCATCCATGGGATGTTTCTTTGTTTATAGAGTTGCTTGAATTTCTCATTTCTCAAAATATCTGTGAAATTTGGCAGCACAATATATCAACAGCATATAGGTATTCTCATGGGTACTAATTGTGTACCCCTGTTAGCTGACATATCTGTTCTCTTATGAATCTGACTATATGCAGGCACCTTTAAAACCTGATCAATGCAAAGCCCGTTCCTTCTCATTCACCAAACTCTACATAGACGATCTTCTCGCTGTAAATAATCGATATATAAATGACGCAGTGAAAGATATATATCCACCTTCACTGGATTTGAAGGAAACTACAGATAGCCCTACCGGCACATCATATTTAGACCTATATCTCTAAAAATGAAACGGGCCTTCTCTCTTGTCGACTTTATTACATAAGAGATGATTACAATTTCGACATCGTAAACTATCCCTTCCTGGATAATAATATTCCAGTGGGGGGGGGGGGGTTGTCTTAATGTCACATTCAATGTTTCTTCACTCATATGGTGACAGTCAGTTTGGTTGATGGAGAAATCCGGAGTACCCGGAGAGAACCACTGCCCGTCGGCAAGTAACTGACAAACTTTCACACATGGGACCAGCTGGGCTCGAACCCGTGCCGGTTTATTATTCTAGTGGGACCTGCATATGGCGTACACATATCTCGCCTAGCAGCATTTGCTAGATCCTGTGTTAATCTGACGATTTTAATCAACGTCATAAAACACTATTGCAGAAACTTATAAAACAGAGCTATACCATCAAGCGCCTCTACTCAAAGTTTCTCAAATTTGGCGATACATGTCGCATGCTGATAGCAAAATGCGAGGGTAGCGTGCAAGATCTATGGCGTAACGTTTCGTAACTTGTGTTTAATTCCGCTTAATCCGGGGCTAGAGAATATTTGGGTGATTCCTGTTGAAGGGCGGATAATTAACAAGGGCTTCAGCGATGATAGTTAGAGATCATACCCCCAAAATATCATCTATATACCTTTTTTAAAGGAAGTACTGAATTGGACACTTCAGCAGAGCGTACTTCTTTCAGTCGGTCATAAAAAAAAACATTCGACAAAAATTGAGCCATATTTGACATTATTAGAGACATACTACAACGAACTGGGTCGATGTCCCCACAATTCGTTGGAGTTTGTCCCTAATATTGTTAAATATGGTTCACTTTTTTCTCGTATATGTTGGCATGTGCTGGGTCAAACCGCTTACTCATAGCAGTTTCCCTAATTTGCAAGAATTGTTTAGACACAAAACCAATGTCATTCCTAGGAGAGAAATATCAAGTAACAGAAGAATATTTCAGTAATTCTTGTTGAAGGACAGATTATTAACAAGGGCTTCAGCGATGACAGTTAGAGACCATACCCCCAAAATATCATATATATACCTTTTCCAAGGGAAGTGCTGAATTGGACACTTCAGCAGAGTGTGCTTCTCTTTGTCGGTCATAAAAACAATAAAATTGTTTAGGCACAAAACCAAAATCATTCCTAGGATAGAAATAGCAAGCAACTGAAGAATAATTCGGTAATTCCTGTTGAAGGACGGATTGTTAACAAGGGCTTCAGCGATGATAGTTAGAGACCACATCTCCAAAATATCATCTATATACCTTTTCCACGGCAAGAGCTGAATTAGGCGCTTCAACAGAGCGTCCTTCTCTCAGTCGGTCATAAAAACAATAAAGTTGTTTAGGCACAAAACCGAAATCATTCCTAGGAGAGAAATATCAAGTTACTTAAGAATATTTCGGTCATTCCTGTTGAAGGACGGATTGGGCTTCAGCATTGATAGTTAGAGACCATACTCCCCAAATATCATCTATATATTTTTCCAAGGCAAGTGCTGAATTGGACACTTCAGCAAAGTGTGCTTCTCTCAGTCGGTCATAAAAGCAATAGAATTATTTAGGCACAAAACCAGAATCATTCCTGGTATAGAAATAGCAAGTAACTGAAGAATATTTAGTTCATTCCTGTTGAAGGATGGATTATTAACAAGGGCTTCAGCGATCATAGCTAGAGACCATACCCCCAAAATATCATCTATATACTTTTTCCACGACAAACGCTGAATTGGACACTTCAGCAGAGCGTCCTTCTCTCAGTCAGTCATAAAAACAATAGAATTGTTTAGGCACAAAATCAAAATCATTCCTAGGAGAGAAATATCAAGTAACTGAATAATATTTCGGTCATTCTTGTTGAACGGATTATCTAGAAGGGCTTCAGCGATGACAGTTAGAGACCATACCTCCCAAATTTCATCTATATACCTTTTCCAAGGCAAGAGCTGAATTGGACACTTCAGCAGTGCGTTCTTCTCTCAGTCGGTCATAAAAACAATAAAATTGTTTAGGCACAAAACCAAAATCATTCCTTGGAGAAAAATATCAAGTAACTGAAGAATATTTCGGTGATTCCTGTTGAAGGGCGGATAATTAACAAGGGCTTCAGCAGTGATAGTTAGAGCTTCATCTGAATCAGTGTTGGAGTTAGGGGAATCCACATCCAGATTAAACAAATATGCATTGCTATGGTCTTTCTTGACAAAAAATTGAGAAAGTCTGTAGTATTCCGAACATAGCTGGAATGTGATTTGAAAGCCAGAAGTCGATATATTCTGTTACCCTTGCTGTTTCGCTGCCAAAGAGTGATACATTCGGTAGTCCCATTGGCATACCTGGATTAGGCCAAGGCTGAATTTCCTGATGTATTTTGGGCAATATGTAAAATATCCCATTCCGACATTGTGTATCATTCGTTAGGTATCCACACTTTGTTTTAAAGGTATTACCTTCGTGGTAAATTTTCTGTAGGAAAGTTCCCGGAGGATAGATATTGTTCAATAGGAACATAGTAATCCCTTTCTGCAACCTGCCTAAAAATCTCAGGAAGATATAACGCCTTATCCATAACTGCTATGACCCCACCCTTATCAGCAGGTATATGATGATGGTGATGATGATGATGATGATGATGTTAGAATATGGCAACGTGGATCAACTTCTTGAATCTTGGACAGATTTGAGTCGCCTAGAAGCCTGGTTGATCAACGTTGCCATATTCTACACCTCCCGGGAATTCACTTTGAATACACTCCTGAATTATTCTGTGGTATGATCTCGTTCAACATTCAACGTTCAACAAGTTAATGATCAATAGGGGGTTAGTGACCGCAAGCAACATCAACGGTATCCTTGGATCACTTGTCTCCAAATTTAAAGAATCTCCAAGCACTAGCTTCACCTTTAATCCCATCATCATGCATGTTAGTGGATCATCAAAGGTGTTGCAGGTCATCACCAGCTGAATCAGCTCTTATTCGGCGACAGTCGCTTCTATTAATTTGTACCTGATATAATTACCGATCATGGCGTTCAGTGAAAACTAGAAAAAGCTAATCAGTTGTTTAAAACTTTGATGTGACATCTTAAATATCAGGAAAACTAAAATGGAATCTCAATAATTTGATATCCATAGATTTAAATTAAAACTGCCATTACGTTTCTACTTTCCTTTACGTCTCTTTCTTAGTCTCTCCCGCACCTGAACGCGAAGCCGTCTGGACACTGACGGAACACGATGCCATCAACATAAAGTCTGGTGATAAGAGTTGGGCCACAGTGGTTATAGATTAGTCGTTAGACATTACTGGGACTTTTAGGCAGATTGCATATAGGGATTACAATGTTTCTATTGGACAATCTCTATCCTCTGGCAAAACATTTTTTATCACAAACATTCTTACAAAAACGTACAATGGAGGAAATATCAATAAACACAAATTTGAATATCTAACAGATGATACACAATGTCGGAATAGGATATTTTACCTATTACTCAAAATACATAAGGAAATTTAGTCTTGGCCTTATCTACGTATGCCAAAAGGACGACCGATTGTATCAGAATCTGGTTGCGAAACGGCCAGAGTGGCGGAATATATCGACTTCTGGTACAATTCCATTTCTAAATCACATGCCAGTCATGTTCGAGATACTTCAGATTTTCTCAGTGCTTGTCAAGAAAAGACATACCATAACAAAGTATGTTTGTTTACTCTGGATGTGGATTCCCTTCAGTCTAACATTGAGTCACATGAAGGTCTAACAATCATCGCTGAATCCTTTTCTAATCATCCGGCCCCTTGGGCTTCCGGGGGTTGTCCTGGAGTGTCATTGTGCACACTCCAGGTCATGGTAAGAATAGGTCTCAGCTCCTCAGAGAGCTTGTCGTAAGCGGCGACTAACTGGGGCACCCGTGGGTTTCCCCGGTGTGAAAAGGAATAGTACCTTACCCCAGTGATTTCCAGGTGTGAAAAGGAAAAGGAACCAAACGTCGTGATGTGACTGATATATTGTTGAAAGCGACGTTAAATCATATTCACTCACTCCTTAATCATCCGTCCTCCAACAGGACTGACTAGCATATTCTTCTGTTAGTTGATATTTCCCTCCGTAGGAATGAATTTGGTTTTGGGCAAATTAAGGGCACTGCTATGGGTGAGCGGTTTGATTTCTTAAGCCCTTGATTTGGAAAAGGTATATAGATATTTAGGGGGTATGACCTTGTACTACCCAAGACCTCCATGATTTCGTCAGTATCCTTAATTCTCAAAAACCGAATATACGAATGAATTTCAATATTCAGTATCATGGTGGGACTTTTCTTGGTGTTATGGTCTATAAAGGAAGCCGGTTCATTTCCTCCGGGAAATTCGACAGTAAAGTCCTGATAGCCAGCAATTGTAACATCGGACAATTTTCCACCCTATGAATACATGTACTTTTCACGGTATAGTGAAGTCTCAGTTTCTTAGATTTCATCGTATTTGCAACAGTGAATTTGACTTTGATATTGCGTGTTACACTCCTACTCAGGCACTCGCTAACCGTCACTGTTCAGATCGTAAATTGAGAAAGATCAAAATGTTGATATCAGAAAAGAACACCTGAATGTGGTACGACCCAAACAAACTAATCCAGAATTTCTCCCACTGATAATGAAATAATCACCCAATGTTCGACTAATCAATCGGTTCATGAAAGGAAAAGACGGTTACCTCTACTCGAAATTGGATGGATATATCACTGGTAAGTGCGTGTTTTAGCAGATCCGCCAAGTTGGGGGAAAAACCTGCTGGTATAAGCTAGAACTCAGTTCTAAATGGTCTTCCTTGGTGTATAGATTGCGCTATTAAAATGGTATGGCCTTCGAGCGGCCTATTGACCTACGCTGTCATTTATAATTTCAGATTGCCATTGAGTTCGATGAGGTGAGAGTCCTGTTTCTCTCTTCTTTTAAACACACCTCGTTGTTTTTAATTACACTTATTCGAGTTGACCACTGTTTTTTAACAGTTATTTTTACATTTCTTTGATTTATTTTCGCCCTGAATGTCAAACTGACATATCTGGTATAGCTAATAATTTAAAGAAGAGAAAATAAATCGAAATGACCCGTCTAACTAAGGGGGATAACTCATTGTGACGTGTCTGTTGGCAAGGAAAATAAGAGCGAAATCGAGCTGACGTATCTCACAAACCTACATGTGGAGAGAGGAAGAGAATGGAATAGGGTAAATCGATGTGGCGTGTCTTTCTTGCAGCAATATGGAGGGTGGGGGTGTGGGGGTGTGGGGAGGGGGGCTTTGGGGTGCGGGAAATCAAGCTGGTGTATCTGACATGAAAAATTCAAAAGAGAGAAAATTTAAAATGATATTCTATCCACCTAAGGGGAACAACTATAATTATATGCTGCATCTGTTGCAGAGCAAATTAACAGAGAGAAGCTAACCTGTCATCTGGTACATGTATATCTAAAACTTTTAATGGGATAAGCTTGGAAATGACATTCAGTTTACACAAAGGGGAAAACTCAATGGGATTCAACACTCTCTCGGGCGAACTCGGAGAGAAAGATCAAACTGACATATCTGGCGTAGCTAAAAAGCCCTTAGGCATGTTCGGACAGGGGCCCTTATGGACACGAGCCCAATGGGCTTATTCCAAGAGTGGACATAAGCCCACAACTACATATTTTGATTGGGGAATATGGGACAAATATATGCAAAGGAGAATTTTAACAAATGTTACACGAATAGTTTGGCGCAAAACTTATTAATAGATTATACACCAAAGAATTATTTTCGGGTGTTTATTACATTTCATGGAAAAAAACTATATGTTTTGATTCCGAACAATAATAATCAGATAACATGCTGGACAGTCAATTTTCTTATTTTGCTTTTATCATATAATTTCCAAAACATCTCAATGATAACACAGTTGTAGGCTCATTTTGGCATTCTTAAATCTTCTTAATTCTTAGAGAGAGAGAGAGAGAGAGAGAGAGAATATTTTTTCGTAGTTTTTCCCTGAAAAAGTAATCCAATTTGTTTTCATTAACTTATTGAAAAAATTCGAGCCAAACTGTTGGTACCATATTTGTGAAAAAATTCTTTTAAAAGTATTTGTCCGATATTAGCCAATCAAAATATATAGGTGTGGGCTAGTGTCCACTTTTGGAATGAGCCGACCTGGCTCTTGTCCTAAGGGCTCCTGTTCCATTGGGCCCCTTTCCTTGAGGGCTCCTGTCCGCACCCCTTGGAAATGACCTTCTGTCTACCCCAGGAGGACAACTCGATGTGTCGTATCTGTCGCCACGCAAAGCAAAGGGAAATTGAACTGAGATATTTGACATAGCCATTAAAATTCAAAGAGGAGAGATTCCGGATTCTTGCAATCAAACTCTCCTACCTACCATTATACAAAGTGACATATCTGCCATACAGGGAAATAATAATCTACAATCATATCATCACCCTATTCTCTGTTGGAGTTTCTGACTGATCATCTCTTTACAAAAACCCACAGTTATTTAATCTCATGAACACTTGAAGGATGGACCCTATCTGTAGATATTTCAAACTCAGTGGTTTAAATTTTGAATTAGAAATGGCTTACACTTCAAATACGTTAAATTACAACACATATAAGGGAAGTGGGAAGAGGTGCCGACATACTGGCAGAGCCACATGACTTCACAGTATAGTCTTCCGGTTAACCTATTCTAAAGCACATACCAAGAATCTAACGATTCGTGATATATGTTGTATCTCAGGTACGCTTTTATTGTATTTGTTCATGTGGCAACTTGGATGATATGAAACACTTATAATTTCAAAATAATTGGCCATATTAAAAGACTCGATACCGGTTAATCATTTTATATGATATTCGCACACAAGGTATATCCACTGTATATGATCAAAGTACTTTTAAAATGTTTGGAACGCAATCAGCCGTATACAGATGGAAATATTGCAGAGATTTAAGACATGGGATTGGAATTCTACCTTGGTTTGCCAGCTTACATATAGAGTAACAACATTACGCCCTGTATCACCATCACATATATCCTATTGACATTTCACTATCTCATATTGTTACATGTACAATATATAATAATATTATGTGGGAGGGGAGGGCAAACAAGGTCTGTTTCCATATTGGGTAGAGACAAAACTTGTGTAGCTTGTAGTAGGTGTGTTTGTGTGTATGGGGTGGGGGGAGAAGAGGCGGGGTCATTAAATTTACAGCATTTCAATCCAAATGCCCCTTCTTGGCGACGATCAGTGGAGGAACGATTATGACAGCCTTACCTATTTTAATAGCCATACAAAGTCAAACCCATGCCAGCTGCTGATCATATTTTGTTTGCCAGTGTCTATTAGCATTTGTAGCTAGCTATCGGTACTATCTTTTCTCAAATGTGAGCATTATCGTATTATGTTTCAGTATTGTGTGTACCTCACACGGATACAGGGTACGCGAAGCGATTTTCAAAGTGGAGGGGCTAACCATCTCAGCACATTAGGTGAGGTTCCAGGAGCCGCCTATGCCCCGGGAGCTCCGAGACCATAGCCTGCGGGAGACGAGTTTTCAGCCATTTTTTGGCACCCAAGGGTGATATCAGTTTGCGAAAAATGACCTCACATTTGATGGTCAGAAAATGAATAAAAACCTCAAAACACTGATGGGAATATGCATGGAGAATATTGGCAGATGGAGAGGGGGCGATGTTAGGTGGGGGCGAGGGATGGTGGGTGCTAAGATTCGGCTTAATTATATGATCCAGCGGCGTAGCTTGTAAGCGCGATTATTACTGCAATTTCGTGAAGAAATGATTTATTTGACACAATATTTGGAATTGATTTGACTCATTGTTCAACTTGTGAAACACACGTACCGGTACTTCAAACTATCGTTTAAAACAGTTAATATCCAGGGGCAGTTGAAGGAAATGCGTCTGCTAAATCAATCCACTCCACTGCAAGCATCATGGTATTTAAGTCCGCTTCTCAAAGTCATCTTTGGTGAAGTTTCCAAAGTTCCTGTACCTTTTCTCATTTAGAGACCCGAAGTCATTGGCCACTTCGACAAGAGCAAGGTAATATCTACGCTCCAAAATAAAGGTTGCCTTTACCGATCTGAACAGGTCGATATCTCAGCAACAACTGTCTCCAAACCTAATTCGGACCATAAGAACCCGGATGCTAATGGAGACATGACATCTATGTCGATTACCATACCGACAGAGGAGGGTCGAATCATTGTACATATACTCTTCCTAATAGGCCCTAAGGAAAATTTGATTGGAAACGTAGCATGCTAAAAAAGAATAACTAATTTGTTTTTATCTTGTCGAAAAAGTGTGTGATGGGGGCTATAACCCACCTAGCCATATCCCCACGCCCCTCCGCGGGCCCTGGAATACTCACCAATGATATCAAGAAACAGACCATCAACCAGAAGACAGAGAAATATGAAGAATACAAGAATTTTGTTGTTGGTGGTACTTTCACATTTCCACATCTTGACCCGGAGTACGGCAGGACAACATGTATAGCGTTACCAGCTCAGAGGCCCAATTTTTGTGCTGTCTTAATAGGGAAATCCTGAAAATAAGACACAAAAAACAACATTTGGCGAAAGTACTAATTGATCATGGTCCACTAAGGATCTATTAAATCTTGTTCATTTCACGACATAAGTTAGGGGTCTCGTCCATTTAATGGAGACGGATTCTCGATGACTCCAATATAAACCGATACATTTCTCAGCCGAAACCGGAAGGACAGAGGAGGCATTTGTCTCGGTTTCCTCTCCGTTGATCTCGATCAGAAGGTATTGCAAGTGTTCGAGATAGATGTGCAATTTGTCTGTTCATCTCTTAGTGGTTTCGAGAATGATTGAGATGCTATTAGACAACCTTGTACTTACAGGTGTCACTAGAATGACAAACCGATAGAGATCAACCGGAACTATTCCAGACGAGATATATATTACTCGGGTGTTGAGCAACCGGTCTGATTCGATTACACCAACATTGGGGTCCTGGGCATACATGGAGATGGTGTATAAAATACAAAAAAAGAAAAATCTTATTTCACTAAAGTGGAATAGAAAGACGTTCAAAACACAGTAAATACCGTTAAAAGATTTGATATTCGGATAAGCGATCTTGTTATACAAATTTCACTACAACAGGGTGATTCAGCCTGGTATGTTCTAGAGATGCTTGTAGCTAAACTGGAACTCGTTCCTATTTCAGCATCGAGGTCCGTAAAGCGCTAATTCATTATTATTTCTGCGCGCCTAGAATTATATGCCCCTGATCTGGTGAAGTGACGTGGCGATGACGTCACGGATGGCGTCATATCCGTGTCAAAGGTCACGGGCGGGTCAAAGGTCACTTTCGGTCACGTGACGTCCCAACAGGAGTTATATGCCCCTAAATAAGACCGTACGCTTCAGTTATTTCAATGTTAAACCTAATGCATGGATATTTGCGGTATAGGGTGTGGGACCTTGTTTTCTCTGTCTCACCATGTAGAACACGATGGGAGGGGTGTCGTGGCGGGCCTGGGGTGGGCATTTTGGGGTCGAGATGGGCCAGTATTGGTCCGATGGGATCGTGTGAGGTATCAAAGTGAAGCATTCGCGGTAAATCACCCGACTGGACGCGTATGGAGTGGAAGTAGGGTTATGGCGCGCATGCACAAACGGGGAATTGTGGGGAAGGGGCACAGGAGTGGACGTTTTTAGTTCGAGGTAGACCAATATTGGTCCAAATGGGTCCTATGGGTTATCAGTTTGAAGCACTCGTGGAGGAGCATCCGACTGGTGTGGAGTGAAAGTAGGGCATTGGAGCCCATGCACAGGCAGGAAAATGTGGAAAGGACAATGTGGTGGACGTTTTGGTGTCGAGGTGGGCCAATAGTGGACGTATAGGGTATCAATGTGAAGCACTCCTCCAAGCCGATCAAGTCATGGGTGGGTGCATGTAAAACTTTCCGCGAAAAAAATCCGGAAATATGGAACTATGGAAAACCCCTATCAGCAAGGTCTAGAGGGACTAATATCGGTTCCCAGCGGATCATGACCTGTCGAGAGATGCAGTGGGTTAGCGGGTGTATGTAAAATCAGGATTTGTTCAGGAAATATAAAAAGCGAAAGACGGACTTTATAGTCCTATGGTAGAGATAGGCGAGCAGCTTTTTAGCTTTCCGACATCGACTTCAAAGTTACTGTAATCCAGAAAGTTCATATTATATGTTATGCCTACTAATCAGGCCTGCCCATACTCAATCGCAAATTCCTTATGACGAAGGTACGAACTTTTGTTCTGATTGTCACCCGTCCATTTTTAACTCATCCATCAGTAATATAGAAATGTGAAATCTCTTAGCATTCATGGATGGGAAATTGGAGTGGACGAATGAAGCGAAAATGACCCTTGACCCTTGACCTTGGCTTGACATCGCACCCTGGAGAGGCCGTTTCTGATCACCTGACTAGCGGGCGGATGCAAAACTAAGATTTAGAAAACAGCAGGACAACTCGTCATAAATTTAGAAAAACGGACCTGACACCCAGTCAAATGGGCCTATATGCACAATATTCAAGTTGGGTCCACTCAGGTCGTGCAGGATCTCGAATTGAAGCGACCGCACTGCGATGACTTAATGGTTAGAGCGTCGACCTCATAAGCGGTAGGTACTGAGTTCAATCCTGGGCCGGGTCATACCAAAGACTTGAAAAATGGAACTTGTTGCTTCCTCGCTTACGCTCAGCATCAAGAGGATAGAACAAGGTCTGGTTCGCTCGGTGTCAGTATAATGTGACTGGGGTGTCCTGTCTGCCTACGGCATGATATTTCAGTGGAACAGCACTATAAAATGGCAGCATTAGATCTGCCCTCACATGGGGGTGCCGCTGATACCATATAGATTGTGAGTGATGTCATAGATGGAAATGACGTCATCATCGGAAGCGGATTTATAGTTACCACCCACAGATGCTGTGAAAATCACGGTCAAACTGTGAAAACAGCAGTTCCAAGATATGTTGGTATTACAGTACCGAAGACGCTTAGGGATGGACCAGAACGAATGGATGGTCATTGCACACGGACAAGAGCGATCATTTTGCATCCACCGCCAGTAACCTGACCCGAAGTACCCTCGACGAATGCTTCAATACGTGACCCTGCACAAGCCATGTGGAACTAAGATGGTTTATCTATACCCATTTCACTAGATGTAAAGTCCGTTTTTCAGGATATTTGGCGGGATCTGTAGCCATTTCCCAAGTCCCACTTTTCACGTGACCAGAAGTGACCTCTTCAAGTTGCCATAGTAATCCAAGGTAAAGGGTTAGAGGTCGGTTACGCCAGATTTCACAACCACCAATGCTAAGAGATTTCACCTTTCTTTACAACTGGTGGATAGGTCCAAATACTGGACGAGCTGACAATCGCAATAATTTCTAAATTTGTAACTCCGTATTTAGGAATTTGCCATTCCGGTTTGCACGAAGTCTTCAACGGCAACAGCAACTCTCGAATTTCCCCCTTGGCACAGTGTACGGTCAACATGGATGGGCCACGAGCAGTATCGTCATATCGAGAATTGGAAAAGAGATCGCATGTGGAGTGCATCGTATAGAGCCTCAAGAATTATCAAATCATAATAGTACGAAGAATTGTCCCTTCGTGCGTCCTCTTCCTCGAGTGAGGTAAATTGAAATACAATGCTTTAGAAACTGATGACGAGATCAACAAGTTTCATTGTGTTGAGGAAACACTGCACGGTATGTCAATCATTTTATTACCGGTACCCATTTTTTTTTTCAATCAACAGGAGTATATTGTTTACGAATGAATGTGTGATAGAATATGATGCTCACAGAATTCGAATTTGGGCTCGTGACAACGACAGCATAAATATGATGTGCACAGTTCGAGTGTCAATTCAGACTGACAAGCTTCTCGGTCGACTCCGGCTTCATATATGCGGTGGAGGCAATGGTACTCAGATGAAAAGTTGGCAGTATGGCGTCGTAAACTCGGCACAATAGGTACACTTTCATATGGACTAGTTCCGGAGGGTGTTATTCAACTTGGGCTATGATCTGTGTGAACAGGTTTTTACCTGCGGCACGCAGGTCTACGAGAGGCTCGCGTTGTTGTTGTTCTTGTTGTTCTTGTTCTTCTTGTGACTTTTTGAAATACGCATGCGCTAAGAGAGTGTGATCTCTGCCACACTTTTCTTTTCAACCTCCGATCTCACATGACAACCCTGTCTTCAGGCACATTTGAATTCATTTGCAACTATATTTGGTGGAATGAACTATTGCTTCGTTGAATTCCATTCAGACATCAATTCTCTTACGTCAACACGCTAAAAAAAAAAGCTGTCGATCGACACATCAGTCATTGTTTTCAGATATTACCATTTTCACTGAACAGTAATTACACGTATATAATCTTTAAGATCCTTGAATTGACTATATACCAAGGAAGATGAGCCGCAACCGTGTCAGTGGTTCGGCTAATTTGCATACTGTGATAGGCGACTGCCTTAGTAAGTTGAAAAATAAGTTAACTACATCTATAACTCATTTTATCTACCCAATCTAGATAATTCACAAATTGGTGAAGAAGTAGATAAGCAACGCATTGTCATTATGATTAACATTGAATAATACTTGGTATCAAATTATAGATCATGCATCATAAAAACAAACGCAACAATTACGTTTCAGAAGTTCGGGACAAACTCACCAACTTTCGTCGAATAAAGATGTTTAACTTATAGAAATGACAATTTGGTATCATGTTTAACTTTACCCCCCCAAGCAATTCGCATATATGGAAATATGTTTTGAAAGGAAGAATAAGTTAACCCTCTGTGGGAATCGAAACAATGACCCTCCAATCACTGGAGATGAACTTACTGTCTTAGCGAAACCGACTCATTGATAATACTCAAAACTGACTTTATGCGCAACTGGTTTTTTTATACAGAAATCACTATTTTGTATTTAATGAGTTAGACAACCCTATGAGCGAACAATACATCATAGTTGTAGAGTTTTTATTGTGCACTTTCGGTTACAAGTATGAACTTTGGCACATGGCTATTTTGAATGGTCCTCTTTCGGAACACGCTCTCTATCCTCATTCTCGCAAGCCAGGGACTCGCTTCGCTGGTATTGATGTTCTCGTCCTCTTCGGCAATCCCTTTAGATTCACTCCCGTGGATTCAATACTTATGTGTATCAGCAGATAATGGGCAGAAACATATTGCATTTCACATCATTCTCTCAAGTCAGAGCCCATTTCCGCTAGAATTTACTGGTTCTACACTTCACAATTTACGTTACTTTGTCAATCAGTTTTACGAATGGAATTACGTCATATATTAGCAGATGCTGACTATAAAAGCGATCTGTTTGACCTCGTTGTCAAAAGCTTGGGCCTTATTTCCCGGAGGAGTTTTTGAGTTTGATACTTAGATGCCTTTCATATTGACTTTAACTTGGCAGCCGTTTTCGTGAATGCAATAATTGATGTACCAAAAGATAATAACGAGAATTCGACATAATTCTCTTGCACACAAACCTTGTTTAGTGAACTAGCCCTGACATTTCGAACATAAATCACCTTCGGAATGACTTAGTGACAAACATATTCGCGAATTGAGTATAGGGAGATATCCATAGATACTGACTAGAAATGTTTCTTATTTGTAGAATTTTATTTTTAAAAAAAGAAATTAATAAAATAAGCAACCTTCGAAAAGGCTTGGTCGAACATGAGATGATATTTCCTAAGAATTAAATAGTTAATCATTTATATAGAAGGAGCAAACCATTGACTTGCTGCATGGAAAAGAATGTCAAGGTATTCAGTTTGCAGATGATAACACACGTAAATGCAGAAACTTAATTATTCTAATCAAATATCAATACTGTCACAGGCCTCAATTTGAATAGTGAAAAGTGTAACTATGCCCCTTGGACAGTTGGATAAAGCCTTCAACCCCCTTCCATAGTTTCACAGATCAAAGAGATGGGCGTGATACTAAATTCATTGAAAATTAACTTAAGGAAATATAAATTTTCCAGTTTGCTCGGCAAAGTAAGCGAGAAGGGGTGACTGAAGCGCGTCGATTTTCGCGCTATGATTAAATCCTTGAAATTTATTTGGATTTCCAAATATTTGAAAGCTTTTTTTTATTTGCAAAAAGCAACAGCTGAACCGAGTGTTTTGAAACTTGGCATACATGATACTTGTACCAAGACATTGCCAAAGCGATCATTGTGACTTCGTCTGTCAATTCAAAATAGACGGCACGGACTAGTCAAAACCGTTGGATTTTGAACGGGGAAAGTGAATATATATATATTGTATCAGACCTATTACGCAATTCCTACAATTGTGGGTTAGAAGTTGAAAATTACTTCCCTTGCCATGAAAACACTGCCAAATGGCGCTTGTTCTACATTTACCACTATCTCCGCTGATATGCCTTTCACTGTATTATTGCCACTGCCGCAGGTTTTGACTACAATGTAGTCATTTCTCACTTGTTTTTCGCTACCATTCGGGCATTACGGTGGTTCAAGACTCAAACAACGTTGCGACGTCAAGGTCGTACCGCGTAACGTCATTTCGCACCTCCGACACAAAAGAGGCCAGCGAGGGGAAACAATTGACGTCACAGATCTTTGAAGATAATGGGGGTATGGATGTTCAACGCTCTGTGCAAAAAAGTCAATCGAACTGGAAGGCGCCATGTTATTATTTTATAAACTAAACGAGGAGAATCACTAATAAAAAAAGTTATAATAGGTCACCGGGCAAACTTTTCTCCTAAAGTTTATTTTGTATTCGTAACACGTGATTCTTACAGTTCGAAAACTTATAGACCTTGCTGATTATATTTGAAAATCTGCATATAAATTACATAGTCACGATAACGATGCTGTTACAATCGTGAGCCACCTGGCGTTCTTACTTGGAAAGGTGAAAGTTTCAAACATTTTGGTATTCGTGTGGCTTAACATGATCAAAATGAACTTAGCCTGATTTTGTCCCAAATCTACTGACATGGTGATGTTTGAACGCGTATACAGAAAAATCTAGATGGAAGACTCCAATGTTTTTCAACGTTTATTTACTCGGCAACACCCCAGGTATCAGCAGTTGAAATATAATGGTAGCTAGGTCACCGGACAAAGTTTTGAGTCCTGAACCACCTTAAATAAGGTCATGTCAGCTTTAAGGTCAGCTATTACCCTGGTGGCATGTTGTCGTGCGACCTGTGACATAGCTGGCAGATATTGGTGAGTGGGTGCACGAGTAGGATCGTTTTCAGCAATTTTCCAGAAATATCACGATGGTACCTTCATGTGTCACAGAACACGCGATTACCCCCAGTTCCTATGAAACTGGACAATGATCAGCAGAGCCAGTACAGGAGTGCCCAATCAAACCAAACCAAACCAAACAGGTCCCCCCTGGCAGACAAGGTGTCATATAATAATAGCACATCTGCCTAAAATTGTTCGAAATGAAAAAGAGACAACAAAATAAAAATAAAATAAAAAAACAACAACAACAAAACATAAAACAAAAAGACTAACAATCTGCAAAGTGATTTATTTATCATAATGTTGGTTCAATCAAAATTGTAGCAATTGTTCTAGCCATTGAACATTCCCATTGTAACACCAACAACGTCATAAAGCTAGAACGTAATACCTTTGATGACGTCATAATTATGTCGTCATTCCTAATTGTTGTGCAATGCATGTCACAATAGGCCGTCCGACATAACCAACTAGTAGATAGTATAAGACATTATCGTAATCAGACTGACCATTTTTCATCATATCTGTTTTATTGCATTGAAAAATCTAATTTTATGTCATTTTTCGTAGAAAAAACTAGAGGTGGCGCCTTGATCCTTGAGTTACAGCTGGCTATTGTATTTTTTGTATTTTTGATCATCTGTAATCAAATATTCCCCCAGGTGATAGGACTTAGTGAGACAGCCACGAGAAAAATAAGTTCATCTGATGTGTCATGCTATAATAAAGGAACCTGTATAGGCGACATCGTACATCAAGGTCTATAGCGAATGTGGGAAGAATCGAGTGATTCGTTTTCGATTTATTTGTAAAAATCCGAAAATGGTGACAGAAAAATTGGAATTGCAATTAGACACTTGGCATTGTAATGATTTCATGAGACATTTTTTGAAGCCGTGAGTGACCAAGAATATCTTTCTGGCGAAGAACAGTTCTTTATTCAGACAATTATCATAAGAACTCAATTTGAATGGATTTGTTCTTTTTCACACAACAATGCTGTATACTAAATTGGAAGTGTCTAGCTGTAGCGGTTCGGCTTCTAGAGCATTAAAATAGTTATATGGATAGTTTCTGCTATGTTCCCATGGAAACTATAGAAATCATCGAAATGTACCGAATTTAAACAGATTTGGCCTTTAACACACAAATGCTGTATATACCAAATTTGATGTTTGACCTGTAACAGTTCTTCTTCCAGAGTATTAATGTCATTATATGGATATTTTTCATTTGGTTGCCATGGAAACCACAAAAAGCATCAAAATATACCCAATTGTGCATTGAAACACATCAATGTTGCATACCAAATTTGAAGTCTCTAGCTCCAACGGTTCGGCTTCTAGAGCGTCAACATAATTATATGGATATTTTCCATTTAGTTGCCATGGGAACCACAAAAAAACCATCAAAATGTACCCAATTTGAATAGACTTGTGCTTTGCCACACAGCAATGTTATATACCGTATTTGAAATCTCCAGCTGCAATTGTCTGGCCTGTAGAGCGTTAACATCGTTACATGGATATTTTCTGTCTTCCTGTCATGGAAACCGCAAAAACCATCGAAATGTACCCAATTTCAATACGCTTGTGCTTTGCCACACAGTAATGCTGCATACCAAATTTGAAGTCTCTAAATGGAACGATTCAGCTTCTAGAGTGTTAACGTCGAATTCGGACGGACAGACGAACAGACGGAGATTTTCTGTCTTGTTGCCATGGAAACCACAAAAACAGCGAAATGTTCACAATTGCAATAGACTTGTGCTTTGCTACACAGCAATGCTGCATACCCAATTTAAAATCTCCAGCTGCAATGGTCTGGTTTCTAGAGCGTTAACTTCGTTACATGGATATTTTCTGTCTTGTTGCCATGAAAAACACAAAAATCATCGAAATGCATCCAATTTCAATAGGGTTGTGCTTTGCCACACATCAATGCTGTATGCCAAATTTGAAGTCTCTAGATGGAAAAGTTCACCTTCTAGAGCGTTAACGTCGAATTCGGACGGAAGGACGGACGGACAAGCTGAATTCAGTATACCCCCCCCATACTTCGTAACGGGGGTATAAATATCAACTTATTCTTGCCATAGCTTCTCTGTATGTTTTCATGTAAAGTTTGCAGGGGGTATTTGGTAGAACCTTTAAATTGAGCTTCACTCGCAACATATCTCATTGAGCATGAACTGATATTCTGGAAATGTTGAAGCCTGTTGAAGGTGAACTGCAAAGATTTTTCGATTTGCAGTCGTTTCTTCTTAAGTCGCAATGCTATTGAGAAAACATCATCTGACGCGTTATTTTGAAGTTTATGAGCATAGGTTGCTCAAAATTTCCGAATATAAATCTGCACCCATAGTTCGAAATCAGAGTGAAAAAAACCCCATCGCTTATCTTCCCCTAATTTTCCAACATTTGGCGCTGTTCGTGACGTCGGTTGTACTTTAGGGAAATGTCGAAGTTGAGAGAAAATGTGTTAGAAACGGGAAGAGACAAATCGACCGAAAGTTTGAATACTCAGTTACAGTACAGAAACATCCACGGAGTCGAGCAGCGACAGCGATGCAAACGACAATGTGGATGTTCAAATTGAACTGAGACTCGGTCCCATATCAACATGAGCCGCTGACACTTGCAGTTTCAATGATCAATCGCATGCACATTTTGATGAATCGTATTTCCGAGGTTGGTTTTTCAACATCTAGATCTAAATTTTTGGATTTAAGGATTGAAAAAATATCAGCTTCATTGGGCCTACCATTACATATTAACGTCATATATCCTTTAGAGCTGATCAGTGAGTATCAGGATAAAGGATATGTGATGTTTACATGGGAAAACTCTTTTGTCTGTGATGATAATAAGCTGCTGTTTTTTTTTAAATATATATATATATTTTCAATCCAAATCAAACGTATTTTTCTTGAAGAATATACACTGAAATATCAGCCTGAAATATCAACAACAATAGGCCGGGGAGCACATTTTGTTGAGCCATGAATTCATTTTTATGCTACTGACCATCGTAATTTTTCCCAGGCTGATATTTTAGTTCGTTATGTATTCTTCAAGAAATATATGGTTTTGTATTTTTGGATCGAAAACAACTTGTTACAGTCCCACGCAAATGAGTTTATCACGTGCATTTAGTGTAAAATATCACAAATCCTTTATTTTGACAATTTTGACAAAAGAATGCCACCACATGCTCAAGTTTACGATTAAGCAGAAATTAATAAGATTTGTTTTATTATATCTTTCGTTTCGTAAATCCCGATTTAGGCTTTCCTTTACACCATGATTTAAGATGGTACAATTGGAAAGATGGCTCTTATGAACGGGAGACATTTTTCGTGCAAGTTACCAATTTTAATTTAAATCAAATTTCCATACACACCGCCTTACCGGTAGTGTATAAAATAGAGACCAGTACGTTGAAATGTTTTTATGTTTTTGCTTCAACAAAAGTGCACGCATGGTGAAAGAGATTAGAAAGATTTGTACATTTTAAAATGTCCGTGAGCGCGGACGTCAGCGGAATTAGCTGTCAAATATTGTGAATGTGAGCGACTTCGGCCCGTTTTAAATTCATTCAGCAACATTTATTCTACCAACATATGGAAATTAAAACAGTTTACCATGCAAATGTGTGATTTTTTTATATGATAATTTTTTTATTGATGGATAAATACTAGAATCGGATTCGATGTCAACTCAAAGCACGACTTGCCAAAATGTGCAGAAACACTGATTCAGTACACAGCCGTCACCCACGAAAATCCTACCCACTTCTCCATAATATATTTGGATCTGACGGGAAGGTGTGGAAGCTGAATGGAGTCTTTCCCTATACATGAAGGTGTTGCAAATGTTTCCGCACCCACTGATCGCACAGTAAATCATGATGATTTCCCCTCTCGGAGCTCGGTACAAATCTGAGAAACGTCATCAAAGCACAATGACGTTATAAATCAAGAAAGATAATCAGTGTCAGCTGTCGGATTTTCCTCTGGATCAGAAGGGGTGTTATGCATATTTATAATCAGGTTTATATCCAAAGATTCTTTCTCAAACAAATTTATGCTTTGCTACATATTAAAGCACACAAATATAAACTCAACAAACTCCGTTTGCGTTATTTTCAAAAACTTTTGCAGTTCCCCTTTAACAGATATAGAGAATGGTTCAATTGGCAATAATGGGGTTTCAGAAAATCTGAACAACCCATTCCTCCTCAGTCAAATCACTGTCGCAAGCCGTTTCAGTATTTAATCGGTTATTCCACGTATGTTAAAAACTTTTACACATATGTCAAAAAGTTTTCAACATATGTATAAAACTTTTCAACATATGTCTAAAAGTGCGAATTTATTCCACATATGTGTAAAAGTTTTATACATATGTTGAATACTTTTTGACATATGTGCAAAAAACGTATGTGGAATAGTTAATTTATTTAACATATGTGTAAAACTTTTCAACATATGTCTAAAACTTTTACACATATGTTGAAAAAAAGGTTTTTACACATATGTATAAAACTTTTACACATATGTATAAAACTTTTCAACATAAGTGAAATAGTTATTTTATTTCACATATGTGCAAAACTTTTCGACATATGTCTAAAAGTTGCGACATCTGCAGTAGGCATCGGCTGCTCCCTGGTATCATTTTGGCGGCTTTTTCTCCTCCAAACAAAGAAACAATCTTTCCACAATGATAATATATTCAGTAAGGTTGATCTTGAATGGCTGTAAGAGACTTGAGTTCGTGTGTTTATTTATCTGTGACCTAGCTGATTACTCCTACACTACCGTATTCCGATCCTGTATGTCAGATGTCTTGTTAATTCAGGCTTTGTTCCTACTCCAGCCTCTTTCGTTTGAAGTTTGCATGGAACCACCGTAATCTGTACCACATATAGCTACCGCACACAGGGGCTTGTTGTTGGTCAGTTAATAATTTAAGATCTTAATTTTCATATATACCCTCCTCGTACTCATATTTATGGAGTAGGGTGAGAGTATATACGAATATTAATATCATAATTAATAACTGACCAACAACAAGCCCCTGTGCTATACCGCAGCGTTAGCTACAGGAGTAGACGTGCGTTTAAAGAAGATAGTCATGTATGGACCTTGAATCTAAGATAATGTAGTACTATTATTATTATAAGCTTCCGTGTCCTCACTGTAGTTCCACATGTCTCGGAGAGACGAAAAACAAACCCCGAAAGGACAGCGCCATTTTGAAATGGTCGTTAGATAACAAACATTCACGAGAGATTATACCACAGGGAGCAGTCCATTTTCTTTCCATTAACTCTCCTGGCATTTATTTAACATATCTACAAAACTTTTGCACATATGTGGAAAAACACTTTATTTGACATATGGGGAAAAGTTTTGCACATATGTACAAAACTTTTCAACATATGTGAAATAGTTAATTTATTTTAAATATGTGTAAAACTTTTCCACATATGTGTAAACCTTTTCCACATATGTCTAAAAACTATTTTTTACACATATGTGGAATTCTTTTGTACATATGTGCAAAAGTTTTCAACATATGTGAAATAGTTAATTTATTTTAAATATGTGTAAAACTTTTCCACATATGTGTAAAACTTTTCCACATATGTCTAAAAACTATTTTTTACACATATGTGGAATTCTTTTGTACATATGTGCAAAAGTTTTCAACATATGTGGAATAACCGATTAACTACTGAAACGGCTTGCCATAAATCACTGCATGCACATTAGGCTGGTGAATTTGCTGTTCATATATAAATATATACCAGTACCTGTTTTAATATTTTGAAGAATGGTTTATGCTGGCACAGATGTATCATGTTTATTAGAAGATATTAACATATATTGTTTATATTTGACACAGGTTTTCAAGGGATGAGGTATGCGTATGTGACAGGGTTATATTGTTTGTAACTGGGGTTATTTTGGATGATCGATTCTCCAGCGTGTATACTAGATTTTGTAACTAGGCGATACCAAACGTGTGTTGGATTGATTCTCCAGCGTGAAGAATAGGTGAACTTCATGTCTTATTTACTTTGGCTATTCGCTGTAATATTTATGTAGCTGGCCGAGGTTGATTGTAATATTATGTACCAGAAATTATGCTATTATAATATCCTGTAAACACTAGATTTGTACATATGTTGGTTTCGGTGTCTATGGAGATAGGCAATCAGCGTGCTCAATTTGATTGGCGCGTGTTCCCGCTAGCAGTTTTGGCACAGATCAGTTAGCTGGCTTGCGGTGCAGACGTGGGGTTAATGGGCGCGTAGCCTAGATTTAGGAGCTATTGGTATGTACCGATATTTATAGATGTTCAGTGGTTTGTAAAGCATAAGTATATCTGTGATACGACAGTCAATATTCATTTGTTTCTGGTTCGAGTAGAGTACGAATATTTCCACATGATAATGTTACATGGCTTGTGCGCATACTTTTTGTACTGGTGGCACTGTATAAACTGTGATTTCGTTTAGCGTTATATGGCGTTTGACTTAAATGTGCACGATGTTATTGCAGATGGTGTCCTGGTTGGTTGAATAGTTTACCTGTTGACCGTGTGGCAAATTGCCGAGCTGACTGGGGTTATTAACTTAAACGTAACGGTGGGTTATATTAGAGTGCCAGATTTGGATTGGCTGAATTTGGAATTGCTGTATTTAAAGTGATAATGGAATTTAATTGATAAGGCATGTTTAGTCTAGTAGCCAATTCTCAATAGAGGCTTAAAATCGATTTTTACTGCACCCCCCTGTGAGTAAAGGTTTGGCATATTTTTTTGAGAGATATACCTTTCTAGTACCAGGAAAACCATGTTTGCCATTTTGTATCACGGTCAGAGCTGAGATTTCGGGGTTTGAAGAGGTGGCTCTGGAAAAAACTTAGTGAATTAAAAGAATGAGGTAGGCGTACTAAAATTTCCATAACTTTGTCATTTGTTAGTCAATATGCTATATTTTATCATACATGTGATCGACAGTAACCAGACATCCTACATAATACCAAAAAAAATTCATTAGCAAATAAACGATGGCAATGCTGAGGGGCCGTATCCAAATATCGGATAAATTCATCATTTTGCTCATATCATGAAATAAAAAGTATTTTTGTAGTGAACGCGCCTGGATAGTTTCAAGCTAAATTGACTTCCAATAGTGTGACGGGGTATGGAGAGCTATGCCTGAAATTTTCAGCCAAGTCAGCCATGTTTACTGCATAACTAAATGAACAGTTTTCCGATTAAAATACCCACAGGTAAATCAGTGCATGATCAGATATTCATTATGTAAAGTTGATCTCAGCACTGTCAAGGGCAAATAATCCGAACAAGAAAAAATTTAAAAAATGGCGCTGTTGTCTGTGGCCACAGATGAATATATAGATCGTCATGGCATGGAATACACCTTGGCACTGGCTCCTTTTTAGTAAATGTTCGTGAGTTAATCGTGTATGGCTGATTCTACATCGCCTGATCATGGTTTGGTCGAAACGTTTCTACAGTATAGCTACAGTTTGTTTTTTTTAACTCCTGAAGTTTGTTATTATTCACAGCATCCCATAAAGATTGAAACAGCCGTCTCACATAAGTACAGATAGAGGGTCTAAAATCGATATATGGGATTCCAGCAGGATCAACCTCGTCATTTAGGGCTGCCATAGCCACCCTATCCGCCTCAGTATTACCTATGATGCCAACGTGACTAGTATCAAACTGTTGATCAAATCTACAGTCATGTAGTTGTACAATACTCAAGATAGTGGGATGAGTCGAAGTTCCACTTTTAATCGCTTGGAGGCATGACAGTGAATCTGAGAATATGATATATTTTTTTCCTTTTATTGGACCCAATACCTTCTAAAGCCAACAATATGGCTTTTGCCTCTGCAGTGAATATAGAACTTTCACCTGGTAGTCGACATGTTTTAGTTTTGGCACGTGCCACTCTCTCACCATCTTTAGAACCGTCTGTATAGCCTTATGCGATCTGTATTTCTCTCTCAGTAGACCAAATTCTCGTGTACACAAGAGCTGGCTTTTTATATTTCGTTAGCGAAATATCGACTTCTGGTTGAGCTAACTACCATGGTGGAATTGGTAAGAGGAGCTTGCTAGGTAAAATTTGACTAAGTTTAATACCAGCTGCTACAATGCGTGGTTTCATACGAATTCCAAGAGGTGGATTAATGGAGGGTTTCTTCAAATAGAGATCCGCGAACTGAGGTTTGAAAACACAGTTATATGGAGGATTCGAGTGATTTGATCGCAATTTTGTGATATATTGCAATGATAGTTTAATTCTTCGAAGTTCTAAAGGAAATTCATCTGCTTCGACATACAAGCTTTCTTTAGGGGATGTTCTGAACGCTCCAAGGGAAAGTCTTAATCCTTGATGGAGAATAGGATCTAGCTTGGCCAAGTTTGACTTGCTTGCACCATGTAAACAATAGAGCCATATTCAAGTTTGGAATGAACAAGTGATCGATATAAATGGAGAAGTGTTTGCTGATGTCCTTCCCACTTATTGTTGGCAACTACCTTCAGCAAATCAAGAGCTTTCGTCCACTTAGATTTCAAGCAATTTCTATGCGATTTGAATGTTAGTCGGTGGTCAAACAACATTCCTAAGAATTTGACCTCTTTTACCACGTTGATCTCAGTTCCATCTAATGTTAGTACTGGATCTTTGTGCTGGAAATATTTCCTGCAGAAGTGTATTTGTCTTAATTCTGGAAAATTTGAAGCCATTTTCTGAACACCATTTCTGAATTCAATTCAGACAAATTTGTAATGTTCTCTCAATATTGCGTATACTTTTTCCACTGCACGAAATGTTGAAATCGTCCACAAAGTGTGAACCATCAATTGATATTTCAAAACTTCCGCCAAGCTGATGATCTTGATACTAAACAGAGTAGTAGACAAAATACTGCCCTGTGGGACATCTTGATCTTGGTCGAAATGATCAGACATGGTTGTACCCAACCGAACTTGGAATTGTCTATCATTCAAAAAGTTGAATATGAAAATGGGTAAACGACCCTTTAATCCCATGGTGTGAAGGTCTTTTAGAATCCCGTATTTCCATGTAGTATCATAGGTTTTTCCTAAATCAATAAAGATGGAAACTACATGTTCATTCTTGGCGAAAGCATTCTTGACATAGGAATCTAATCTGACTAAATGGTCAATGGTATGGTCAATGGTACTTCTGTTTTTACGAAAACCAGCTTGAATATCAGTAAGTTTCTTTTCAGTTTCTAGGTACCAAACAAGGCGATCATTTATCATGCATTTCATTGTTTTACAAACACAGCTAGTCAGTGAAATCGGACGATAATTACCAGGGTCTGTATGGTTACCCAGGCTTTGATACTGGCATAACGATGGCATTATGCCATGACGGTGGAAAGCCTTCTCTTGACCAAAGTCAGCCAGGCTTTGATACTGGTATAACGATGGCATTATGCCCTGACAGTGGAAAGTCTTCTCTTGACCAAAGTCTGTTGAATATGCGTAATAGAATTCCTAGAGAAGATTTGAGTAGATTTTTCAAAAGTTGATAATGGATATTATCAGGGCCTACAGCAAAACTGTTAGCTTTCCAGAGAGAAGCATGAAGTTCCTCAATTGTAAACATAGCGTTATAGCCTTCATGGTTACCGGAGGGGAATTTAATTTCATTTTTTTCTTCTCTTTTCTGGAAACTTGGAAACTTAGGTACATAATTATCTGACGAAGAGTTTTTGGCAGTTGTTTCGCCTAGATTATTTGCAATCTCTACACCTGATTCCATCGTTGAGATGATGAACACTAGACTTGGAGCTTTTACCTTTTATTGTTTGGTTCATATTCCAACTTTTGTTATAGGAGTATGTGAATTGATCTTAGAAACATAATTTTCCCAAGAATCACGTTTGTTCTTTTTCATGGTCCTACGATGGGTGTTGAATGAATATATTCTCGTGTTAAGCATTATGTGTGCTATCAGTATCTGGCTCTGAAATAAACCACTAAGGACATTTGATCGTTGGTTTATCAGCTTTGTAAATATTTTAAATTTAGTTGACATGTTTTTGGTTTTTTATGTTAATGACTCATTGTAGGTTATGTTTGTTTAACACAAACTGACTTATTTAACTAAAGAAATGTGCCGATTTATATATAAGTTTGTGTAAAGCATAATTAATTGGTATAATTCGCTAAGATTATGTGCAGTTTTGTTTTTTTGTAGAACTGCATTGCTAAAATGATTTTTAGAAATGATCTCTTAATTATTAGCATGGTGTTAGGAGCTTCTTGAAATTGGAGCATACTAGGAACTGGCATAAGGCATTCCAAACAGAGTGGCATGGTGCGCCGTGTTGGAGCTCCTAGGAACTCCATGCCACACAGTTTGGAACTCGGCAGACAAAGGATGGCTTATGCCATATCATGCAGCAGCATGGGGGGAATGGCCTAACTGGAACTCTAAGCCATCCAGATCAGAACACCAAAATGGGCATGGTGTATCCCATTTGAATAACCGGCATATGCCATCCCTACCAGGGAACTCAGTTCCTAATTTCAAGAAGCTCCCTTAAACAGCTTAATTTATTCCTATTTGCCCTGTATGTTGGGTTCCAGACACATAGTAATTATTGGAATTATGAGATGGCCCCTAAGTTTAATTGTTCCTTTGAAATGACTGAAATCTGACAAAATCGTTTTAATTAGATTTGTATGCCATTAGGATTGTAATTTGTTGATATTTTGGGTATGAGACCATATCAGGTCGTGCACGTTACAACTTTAACTGAAATTTCTTCATTTGCACACACCTATGTTTATAGTGTGACATTTTAGAAAAGTTATCATTCTAGAATGCTGAATTATTACCCCGTAGCTCTCTGTATCCAGTTGAATTGATCTGCATATATTCTGCAGATATACTTGACATCTATGCCCTGTAAAAAAACTTTGGAATTAATTTTAAGCTAAATATAACGTATTTTATTGAAATTTGGAAACAACCCCCTGCCAAAGCATAACAATTTGTTTAAATGATCATTTTTATAAATAAGCATTATGTCTGTTTAATTGTGCTTAAATCTACACTACAGGAAAGCAAATCGACCTACAATTAACAATTATATAGAAGTTTCGGTACCCCTACCCCCTCTCCATAAATCGTGACATTTTCTTCAGCGGCACCTGTTTAAACGCCTATATCTCAGCTCTGACCGTGATACAAGATGGCAAACATGGTTTTCCTGATACTAGAAGGGCATATCTTTCATAAAAACATACCAAACCTTTACTCACAGGGGGGTGCAGCAAAATTCTTATTTTGACATTTGGCTACTAGACTAGTTATATAAATATGGGTAAATTGTTTTGATGTTCTGATTTAAGTGGTGCAATTAATGTAATCGTGTTGATATAATTTGTCCATTGTACTTTTGATGTGATTATATAATCGGATTGGATTTCCTATATATATTGAATTTATATCGAAGTTATTTATATTTCTATGAGTATTTCCTGAATAGAAGTCATCTAGTCCGACATCTGACTTGACTATTTCCCGTGGCCATATGTGGCGCTGCGACTGGGTCCAATACTCTCCACCAGTTCCGGATTGCCTGTCAGCATTCTATGTGGAGGATGTGACGTCATCAGTCAGCAGTGGGTGAGCAGTCATGTAGACACTCTGACACTGGAGTTACAATTTGCAGTTAACAGTTGGTGATTTCCACGTTATCCAGATGTGTCATCCGAACATCGAATAATTGAGTGAACTTTACATCACTCCGTGTTATATCAGATTTACACTTCAAAGCTACTTATGTGTCCATTGAGCATTGACTAGCTGAACTTTACGTAACACCACACTGAGTATACCGGTACTACAGCAACGGGATTTCAACTTCGTGCATCTCCAGCAGAGACCCGGACGACTCAATTAATGCAGAATTCTGGAATAATGAAATTATATTTGATTGAATTGATTTTAACTTTAATTGAATTGGAGTGCATCAAATTGTTGGTAAATTCATCATAATTCCACATCGGTTGCTAGCTCATTTTTGCTTGAAAAAGATTGAACCTGTATGCAATATTGGTCATTGGTATAAGCTGGATGAGACTATTACACAGACCTAATTGATTTGTAATCAGTTTGGTAAGTTCTATGCTTAAATATTGTATTTGACAAAAATATCAAACTTGTGTATACAATAACATCACCGATGATTGATTGATGACCAGAGTTTGGTAAGTTGTAGTCTTGCATATTGTACCGGTCAACAACTTGTTTATACAACATTCCCAATCATTTAAATTCAATTAGGAATATTATGACATATCTTGTTATGGCAACCATGGGTCTTTTTTTTTAATTTGTTCTGCTGTATCGTGCTGATTTTTCTTAATTTAAAAATGGCTAATTCTCCAGAAGAATTATCGAAAGATCTTAAGAAATTGGAAGACAAATTCTCCGCTGTTTCGAAGTTCAGTAGGTGTCCCGCGAAAAGAAATCTTCAAAATTCACTGGTAGAGAAAATATTTTTGAATAGGTTGAAGAGATTCAAAGTTACGTGCGCAAACGATTTGCTTCAGAGCCTGAAAAGGTAGATTATATTTGTGAACATTTAGACAGACATCCCATAGCTGAGGTTAGATTTAGAGTTGATATTAAGAAAGCATCAGCTGATGAAGTTCTCAATGTTTTGTTGGAAGTTTTCAGTAGCAAAGAAAGTCCACATCAGATACAACATAAATTTTTCAGTAGAAACCAGGTTAAGGGAGCGACCATTAAGGAATATTCTTATGGTTTAATGAACTTGATGTCAAAACAATAGTTAAAACAAAAAGTTATATTCTAACTGGGATGGGACTTTAAAAGAACGTTTTGCGGAAGGGGTCTTACAACCGTATTTAAGACGAGAGTTGAAGAGGTTAAACCTCGAGCGAAGTAACTTGAAGTTTGGGGAAATACGAGATCGGGCAAAGTGTTGGGTTAATGAAGGTGTTAGTGCAGCTGCGACTCGAGAGGTTAATGTGAGTGCTCATGTCAATGCACTAGAGTCCAGTATCATTCCATCATTCCAGCGTATGGAGACTCAACAAAAGCAAATAGATCAGCTGACAGTATCAGTGAAATCTTTAACAAGGTGAGACAATTCTGGCTCGATAGAAAACCAATCTCTCGCTAGGCGAGACGAGTTCAATTATCAGTATAAGTCCGGTACCATTACTTGCCATTACTGCAAAGAATTAAATCATCTGGCCAAAGATTGTTAAAAAAAAAAGAAAAAAAATGATTGAAGATAATGTGGGGGTAAGGTTGATAATTATGCTCAACCGTTGAACTGAAAACGGTCGCTGCAGAGAGCCGAGCATCGATTGTGATGGAAAAAGGCTCCGTTTAAGAACATTCAACCGCGCGTTCAAATTTATCCAAGTCTTTTTGAGAATGTCCTGAGATTATGGCAAGTATTGGTCGCGTGAATGTACTTTGTTTATTGGACTCTGGTTACAGAAAGTTTCTATTTGGCCCATTCACAACATGTGACGTCTGCGCGTCAAGAAACCAGGCCGTCGACAAGGCTTAAGGCCGCGAATGGGATAGATATTCCGTTAATTGGTATGCTGGAATTAGTTGTAGAGTTGAATGGGAAGTGTTATTCTAATGTGGGTATATTGGTGGTTAAAGATCCAGAAGATCCTGTACCAGCTAGCGATAAAACTAGGGTTGCAGCTGTCATTGGCTGTAATTTGCTACAGTTGGTGTATGATCAGATCAAGTCACTGTTTGGGTCAAATGTCACCCATGAGTTAGCTTTGAAAGCTGGTAGTGACAAGTTGGCTGAAGTATTACTAGTTTATGAGGCTAGAGTAGGATTCTGTAACGAGATAAATGTGGGGTTGGCTAGAAAGGAAACTGTGGAGTTTTGGCACTGGTTAGGTCTGTAGGAAAGGATTTGTTTATTCCAACAGACGCGGGTTCAGATAACTAGAAATGTAAGGCCAAGGCCACAAGGATATCCGGTTTTGATTGAACCAGCCAATCACATTTCTCTTCCACCGGGTTTGATGTTAAAACCTATACTGAGTTTAGTTGGTAGAGGTAGGATGCAATTTGTAGTGCGCAATTATAGCAACACTGATGTTTTCTTGCCGCGGCCACAAGACCTTGCCAAGATGTGTAGTTGTTCGGAATTACTTCCGGATTTGGAAATAGATTATTCACAGAACGGAAGTGAAACTGTGGCGTTAGTTGACGTTCAGACTGCCAACACAACAGCTACTTATGACGAGCAATGACTGTCTGGTTTAGACATAGGTCAGGGGATGTCTCAAGTTGAGAGTGGTGGGTTTAAACTTTTGTTGCAACAGTTTACGCATGTTTTCAGTTAGAACGAACGTGATCCTGGGTTTACTGATACAGTGAAACATCGCATAGAGACCACAGACAATATTCCTGTGAAACAACCAGATCGCAGAATTACTCCTAATATGGTACTAGAAGTACAAAAGGTTATCAAAGAATGGATGAAACATGGTGTCATCATTGAAAGTAACAGCCCTTATGCATCTCAAATGGTTTTAGTTCGTAAGAAATGTGATTCTCTAAGGATGTGCGTGGACTACAGAGCCTTGAACAATAAAACCATAAAAGACGCATTTCCTTTGCCAAAAATAGAATAATGTATTGATAAGTTACATTCTGCTAAATATTTCTGTTCACTCGATTTGACTCGGGGATATTTGCAAGTATCTCTGGATGAGGAACGTAGTTTCAAAACGGCATTAGGCTCTCTGTATTGAATTCGATCGTTAACCTTTTGGATTCTGCAACAGTCCCTCGACGTTCCAAACACTGATGGGAAAATGTCTTGGTGATCTTTACTGGGACGGAGGATTGATTATTTATCTTGACGATATTTTGGTTTTTGCTTCCAGTTTTACGGAAATGTGTGTATGGCTAGAGACCGTTTTTCTCAAATTAAGGTTGCATGGATTAAAACTGAAACCAACTAAGTGCCATTTTCTTAAGATGAAGTGCCTTTTCTGGGACACGTATCTTTTACGGGAGTATTTCTAGATTCTGGTAAGATTCGAGTCATGATTGATTATCCTACACCTGACAATTAAACTGGACTTAAGTCGTTTTGGGCTTCTGTGGATATTATAGGCGTTTCGTCGAAGATTTTGCTAAAATCGCGAGTCCTTTAACCGATATGCTCTCTGGTGGTTCAGGCAAAAAGACCAAGAAATTTACGAAAAGTAAAGTTAGTCGCGATAGTGGGCCTTGGTGTGACCGCTGGTCTGTAGAGTGTCAGGACGTTGTTGTCGAGCTAAATCGACGTCTGACGTCGGCGCCAGTGTTAGAGTACCGGGATTTCTCTCTGCCTTTCGTTGTAGAAACGGGCGCTAGTCTTAGTCTCTGCGGATTAGGTGCTGTGTTGTCACAAGTTCACGGGGCAAAACAGTAGTAATAGCGTATGCCAGCCGGAAGCTCAGACGTAGTGAGTGGAATATGAATAACTATAGTCCCATGATATTAGAGTTTCTCGCAATGTAATGGGCTATTACCAAAAAATTAGGAATACCTGTATGGCTCACGGTTTGAAGTATTCACGGATAACAACCCTCTCAGTTACGTAATGTCAGCCAGGAAAACTGTAGCAGAAATCAGTTGGCTGGCGGATTTGGCAGACTACGATTTTGAGACAAAGTGTAGGTCTGGTAAAAAGAATCTAAATGCAGACGCTTTAAGTCGTAATCCAGTTTCGGAGGTCAAGGTCACGATATTTTCAGCTAAATAGCGACGATCAAACAAAATTCTAAGTACTCAAGCCAACAACTTAGTAATCCAACACATTAAAGCATACAGACATTAAAACTGATGTAACACACCGATTAGTGGTGATTTGGTTGCATTGGTAGCAGAAGAACCTAGGTCAACGTCATTACCCAGAGTTGATTTCTGAACTAGGTGTAGTAGAAATGTCAAGAGAAGACGTTACGTAGGCGCTCAGTGTACTTGTTTACACATGTATTCCAGTTCGGACATGCATTCTTTTCAGCTGGAAGATCCCCACATTTCAGTTGCGTTGAAATACTTGGAGAAAGGGTTAAAACCGAGGTATGTTGAGATTAGGAAGTTGCCGTCTCCGGTTAAAAAGTTGCTGCGTAAGTGGGATCAGTTGAAGATATGTGACAGTCTTGTACCGGTTTGTGATCGGGAATGGGCAGGATTTGAAACAATTAGTGTTGCCTATGTCTTCAAGGGAAATGGTCCTTAAGCAATTACATGATGCTACAGGGCGTTGATTAAGGCATTACAAGCGTCTAGTCCGTCATCCATAATTCAGCCGTCGTCCATTAGAGAATATCCGCGTCCATAATCCAAAGACCTATTCCATATTCCATATAACAGTATTAGCACCAAATTCAAAAAGACAATCATAGTATACATAAACATAGGCTTGTTTCCTGCAAGAGAGAAGCGGTCAAAAGTTTTCATTGATGCCGGCAAGACATCATGATGTTCCAAAAATATCAAATCCGTATCGCTGATCGGTATTCTTAATCCATAATATTCGTTGTAAAGTCGTCATCTAATGAATGATGTATCTGTCACGCTTTAATTGTGACTGTTCATATGAGTACCATGAGGATCTTGAAGTACATGGGTTCATACGGCCCCTAGCCCCGGGTTAAGCGGAATTAGACACAAGTTACGAAACGCAACGCCATAGATCTTGCACGCTACGCTCGTATTTTGCTATCCGCATGCGATATGTATCTCCAAATTTGAGAAACTTTGAGTGGAGGCGCTTGGTGGTGTAGCCCTGTTTTATAAGTTTCTGCAACAATGTTTTGTGACGCTGATTAAAATCGTCACATTTAACACAGGATCTAGCAAATGCTACTAGGCATGATATGTATACGCCATATGCAGGTCCCACTGGAATATTACTCTCCAGAAAGGGATAGTTTACGATGTCGAAATTGTAATCATCTCTTTTGTCATACAGTCGACGAGAGAGAAGGCATGCTTCATTTTTATAGAGATATAGGTCTAAATATGATGTGCCTGTATGGTTATCTGTAGTTTCCTTCAAATCCAGTGAAGGTGGATATATATCCTTAACTGCGTCATTTATATAGCGATTATCCACAGCGAGAAGATCGTCTATATAGCGTTTGGTGAATGAGAAGGAACGGGCTTTGAATGGATCTGTTTTTGAAAGCGCCTGCATATAGTCATATTCATAAGAGAACAGATATAGGTCAGCCAATAAGGGTGCACAATTAGTACCCATTGGAATACCTATATGCTGTTGATATATTGTGTTGCCACATTTCACATAGATATTTTTAATGAGAAATTCAAGCAACTCTATAAACAAAGAAACATCCCATGAATGATATCTTCTGTATGTAGTAGAGCTAAAGAATGCTTTATGGCTTCCGACATTAATATATCTAGGATCAGTTTTCTTGAACACAGATACTATTAATGAACTTAGACGATCAATAAGGTCCTGATGAGGGATTGTTGTATAGAGAGTCAAGAAATTCCATGTGGATACATGTCTATACGGTATGTGACCTTTAGCATCAAGTTCTTCCGTAAGATATTTTGAGTTTTTCAATATCCACATACATTCAACGCCAGAGTTTTTAGAAATGGTGGCGCAATACCTTTCCCAAAATGCTTTTACCTCCTGAAGGGCCCTCGTCAACAGGGTTGAAAGAAGCTTGGTGGTGCAGCTTCTAGAACCAGCTATGAATCTAGCTTTGTATGGTGATTTATGCATTTTGGGAGTCCAGTATACTTTTGGTATATCGTTATGTTTGGTTGGAAGACAAATACCTCTTTCCCTGAGAAACGTTTTGTGATTGTTAAATAAATTAACATGGAGAGAAGAGAAGAAGGTCTTTTGAGAAGAAGTTGGTTAATGAACTGTGTGGTGTGTATGGCATTGAAAAGTCGAAAACGACACCGTATCATCCGCAGGAAAATGCACAGTGGGAGCAATATAATCGAATTATGCACGACTTGCTCCGTACCTTAGATATGGAACGGAAAAGGAGTTGGCATCTTTATCTGTCTGTCGCTTGCCTACAATTGTACCCCGCATTCGTCCACGGGATATTCGTCATTCTTCCTGTTTTTTGGCTGAAATCCTAGGATACATGTTGATAACATGTTGCAGATCGATGCAGATAGTCCAGATAAAGTAGACGACTGGGTAGATAGTCACCGTCAGAGAATATTGCGCGCTCACCAGATAGCAAATGCTAGACTGTCGCGTAAAGCAAACGAGAGAAAGAAGCGACACGATAAAGGCGTTCGTTCAGATGAATTGAAATTAGATTCTAAATTACTGTTGCGCAAGCGTGTTATGGACAGGAATAAGATCCAGCATCACTGGGATCCGGCTCCATATGTGTTACTTGATAGGGTGGTCCCCGATAGTAATGCATTCAAGGTGAAATCACTGGATGGAACGGACCTACTTAAGGTAGTGAACAGGGAACAGTGTGCAGTGACATGAATTTTTCAGCGAGTGAAGGTTCTGATGTGGATAAACCGGAAGTTGGTGTACCAAGTTCCTCTGTTAAGGACTGGACACCAGTGGGGGCTAGAGAGGATTCCTCGTATGAGGATGATTTTGTGATAATTCAGGCTCAAGTTGGGCCAGACTTGCACGAGGAACCTGTTCTGGTTGAAACATGCCAGGAACCTCTTAGGCGAAGTGCTCGTAGTACGGCAGGTAAACCTCCTAATCCTTTCAATTTGCATAGATTTGTTTTAGCAGGATTTAGGAGTGACGCTTGAGCAGAAATTAGGTAAAACGTTGGGCAAGTTTCTCCAGGAAGGTCTCGCGCCTTCTACTAAATTTGAATAGGCGTGTTCTTCAAGTCGGTTAGTGGTAGTCTGTACGCTTGTTCAGTCAGCTGTAATCGGTATATATTAAATATTTAAAGTTTTGTGTCTGTTTAATATATATTTTTTTATTATTGTATGTATTTGGGTTCGTCTCATGAGGACATGAGATCCTCCGCTGCCACCACATGTGACCGGGTTATATTGTTTGTAACTAGGGTTATTTTGGATGATCGGTTCTCCAGCATGTATACTAGATTTTGTGACTAGGTGATACCAAACGATTGACTTTCCAGCGTTAAGAATAGGTGAACTTCTTGTCTTAATTACTTTCGCATATTCGCTGTAATATTTGTGTAGCTGGCCGAGGTTGATTCTAATATTATGTACTAGAAATGAAAGCTCGTGTGAAACACGGGCAGAGCATTTCTCCAAATATATGTGTACAACATAAATTGATATATGACCCTTATATCAATAAGAAATGGTAGGAATGGTAGCAAGGCTACCAAAGAGCTCATCTGACCATATGGATACAGCACCTGTAATGATTACCATAGCATGAAATCATAGTATATTTGCCATTCAATTAGGTAATTAAGACCTAATTAGATATTCTCTGAAATAAATTATTTTATAATACCCCTTTCACAATATCCTAAATAACATTCACTCAAAGCTTGGGTACAATCTGTAAAGTATTCATGAATATGGCACCCCTAATGTTTGCGTTAAAATGAAATCTTAGCATATTTGTCTTTTAATTAGATAATTAAGAGAACTAAATATTAATGAAATGAAGCCATTCTGCAACATCCTCCTCAGAACACCACAAATGGCAAGCCTGCTAGGTTTAGGCACAAATATAGAGACCCTAATGATTGCCATAACATGAAATCTTAGCATATTTTGCTATTTAATTAGCTAATTAAGCTAATTAATATTCACGAAATGTAGCCATTCTGAAACATCCTCTTCAGAACATCCAATATGATATGTAACACAAGTATGGGCACAATCGGTCAAGTACTTATGAATTCAGCACACTTGATGAATGAGTGAGTGAATATGATTTAGCGTCGCTTTCGACACTATTTCAGTCATATCACGACGTTTGGTTCCTGTTCCTTTTCACACCCGAAAACCACACGGATAGGGTCCTAATCCTTTAACAGACCCCTATTCTTTTTCACACCCGGGAACCCCACAGGTGCCTCGTTAGTCGCCTCTTACAATAAGCTCACTGAGGAGCTGAGACATTTCTTGTCATGACTTGGAGTGTCAATGGCCAGGAGCCCCACTGGGCCACCTAATGCCTCAACATAAAATCATGGCGTATTTTCCACTTAATTAGCTAATGAAGCTAGTTAAATATTCACGGAATGCAGCCATTCTGCAATATTCCCCCCCCCCCCCAGAACATCTCATATTACATGTATGCCAAGTATGGACACAATCGAGCGAGAATTTATCAATATAGCACCCTTAGCATTTACATCACGTTAATCCCTCTTATTATTCGATCACCGGAAGTGCAGCAAAAATTACATATATCCGGCAATATTCTTCATGGCACCAGCTACCAAGGGTCACATTTTGTCATTATATGATTTTTATTCAATTGAAATGAAGAATGGGAATGTTACTTTTTCTCTGTGTTTGAATAACAAAGTTGAAAAGTGAACTTCCCGTGATTGAATAATCAGGGGAATTACCGTATCATGAAATTATAGTATGTTAGCTTAGCTAATTAAGCCAATTAAACATATCTGAATGCAAAACGTTTTGAACACCCCCCTTTCATCATCCTGAATGAAGTATATGGAAAAAGTATTTATAGAGATTACAAGCGTCTAGGCCGTCATTCAAATTTCAGTCGTCGTCCATTAAAGAATATCCGCGTCTATAATCCAAAGACCTATTCCATATAACAGTATTAGCACCAATTCAAAAAGACAATCATAGTATACATAAACTTAAGCTAGTTTCCTGCAAGAGAGAAGCGGTCACCAGTTTTCAATGATGCCGACAAGACATCATGATGTTCCAAAAATATAAAATCCGTATCGCTGATCAGTATTCTTAATCCATAACAATCGTTGTAAAGTCGTCATCTAGAGAATGATGTATCTCAGTCACGCTTTGATTGTGACTGTTCATATGAGCACCACGAGAATCTTGAAGTACATGGGTTCATACGGCCCCTAGCCCCGGGTTAAGCGGAATTAGACACAAGTTACGAAACGTAGCGCCATACCACCCTTAACATTTGCCTTAACATTATTGGTCGCTGACGACGATAGGGGTATGACATTAGCTGTTTCAGGGCAATATAAAAATGACTTTTCTTCATTGCAGTTATGCGAGCATTGAAGCAAACTTGATTTATTACGCATGGTGATACCTCTAATAACCCAATCCCCCTATCAAAATTCAATCATCCCTATTTTTTTGGAAAAAAATTCAATCCACTGTTCTAACAAATTTGATTACCGTCTTAAATCATTGAATGACAAAAATTTATTGCATCATCTGCATGATTTTGGATCTTTCTGTCAACATGTTTACCCATCGAGTCGCCTTAAAACAGATTTCGAGTAAATTAAGTAATATACTTACAAATCGTGTAAAAGTAATATTTAAATAATGCCTTCTGGAGAGTGGCGGCTATAGTTCTGCTGGAACAGGTGCAATGATTTCAACGAGCATTCATTTCAATGGATTTCTGTCAACCCTGTTCAGAGAACAGAGTTGCTACCAAGCGGACATGTAAATTTCAGATAGATATCAACAAAGTAGTCTATGACGTCACGGCTTGATGTCACAACCATGGCTAGATGATTTCCTACCATGGCTTTCTACGAGTGAGTGAGTTAAGTTTTTAATGCCGCTTTCAACAATATTTCTGTAATATCGGGACGAACCAAGCAGGCACCACCCAGCCGAGTTGTGTTCCTGTTGGTTCAAAGAAGCAAATCTTTGAACCAACATCATGGAACCATCCACCGTATAAACACTGAGGACAGCACACAAGACACAATTTCATTGGTACAATAAAGACAAAAGTAAGTACATTCCTAAACACCACATTATCGAGTTACTGTTGCTTCTCAGCAAAATGTTTTGAAGTAACATGAACCTGTGCCCACCAGGCACCCAACCACCTAATGGCTTTCTGTGATGAGAAATTACCATTTATATGAGCATTTTGAAATCTACTGCAGCAAAACCTAACAAATCTGATAGTTATTTTGCATGATTAAATAAAGTAAATAGTAAATAAGTAAATAAAAACCCCCTCAACTTTATGTATGTTTTAACATACATAAAGTTCCAGATATCCATTTTATGTCAATAAGGAGATTGTAATTCATTCAAGATTGATGTCAATTAGTTGATGTGCTGAACACAAGAATATTAATAACTTGAACTTCACATGTGAACACCAATCCATGAGTTGAACTATTTCACCAGACTAATAATAAAATTGTTTGGAGAGTCAATATTGTTCACTGATTTGTCTAGGATAGTATTACCTGGGTGTGATAAGAAACTTCTAGAAAAGTTCTAATATGTTTACTCTCCTCTTTGCTTTTAGGCTGCTCAGCAGGGTCAAGGACATATAATGTGATTAATAGACCATGAAACGACCTGTACTAACTTTATCAGTTGAAGTGAGTGCACTTATATTATCTACAAGAGGTTTAACTTTTGTCAATACTGCTCACAGATACGATTTGACCAAATGTTGACTCCCCTTTAGGTAATTATCCAAACATAAACTTAAGCTGATGGAAGAAAAACAATGCTGTGAACTTCAGATGAATGAATGATACCACAACAGTTTACAATGATGGCGGATTTATAGGCTAGCCATACAGTATCAACAGAACATTATACCGTCTAGTCACACCTTGACATAGCTCGGATTAGGCCAGTATTATTTTCTCCCGAATGAATGAATGCATATCATTTCAACTTTCTATAAGGCTTGACATCTATAAGGCGGTTCAGATTTGGTCCCACGAAGAAAGCATGTTGATCACTATTTTAACCTTTAATCTTTTAATCAAGACCACAGAATTATACAATTTGAAAAACTCCAACAAGTCCATACATGTAGTATATGACTGTGAAATGTCACATCTATACATGTTTAACTGAAATTTTCAGCAACAAACACGTCAAAATACATGTAAGAAGTAGAAAAAATGAATTCCAGATCACAAAGTAAATAAAATACAGCTCCAGCCATATACTACTCATGTTCACTGACCTGGAATACACCACTATACAACTTCTCTCTGTTCAAATCGGTCAATTTTCATTTTGGGAATAACGTTCCCTTTCAAGTTACCAAAATCGTGCCCTTAGGTTAAAGATAATGACACCAAAACGTTTTCAGCTCGGTGTCTATCCTACAAGATAACTACATCCAAATTTCGTGACAGTAAAGTCATTGGAAAAATATCATGTTAGAATGGTTTATAATGTTCATGACTACAGCGCCATCTAGTGATAAAATAAAACATGCAAACACAACCAGGCAAATTCCCCTGACCTAGAGAGATCGCAAACAAAGTTTGACAAAAAAATCTCTAACGGTTTAAGAGATTTAGACGTTTCAAATAACGATGGCGATGCTGACAAATTTTAAAATCAGCAGTCATTGGATCGCATAAGAAAATAAAATACAGCTCCAGTCATATCATTCTTATGTTCAGCAACCTGGAATCATGTCAGAAAGGTTAATAATGTTCATAACTACAGCGCCATCTAGTGATCAAATAAAAACACGAAAACACAACCAGAAAAATTCCCCAGATCTAGCTAGATAGCAAATAAAATTTACCCAAAAACTTCCCAACGGTTTCAGAGATATGGACGTTCGAAATGGCGACGGCGGCGGAGTAGTTTCCCGGTAATACATAAGAGCATCCACTTTGTAAAAATGCTCTAATTATGCTATTATATAATATCCTGTAAACACTAGGCTTGTACATATGTTGGTTTCGGTGTCTATGGAGATAACCAATCAGCGTGCTCCATTTGACTGGTGCCTGTTTCCGTTAGCAGTTTTGCACAGATCAGTTATTTGGCTAGCGGTGCAGACGTGGGGTTAATTGGCGCGTAGGATTTAGAAGCTGTTTATATATGTTCAGTGGTTTGTAAAGCAAAAGTATATCTGTGATACGACAGTCAATATTCATTTGTCTCTGGTTCGAGTACGAGTATTTCCACATGATAATGCTATATGACTTATGCGCATACTTTTTGTATCGGTGGCGTTGTATAAACTGTGATTTCGTGTAGCGTTATATGGCGCTTGATTTAAATGTGCACGATGTTATTGCAGATGGTGTCATGCATGGTTGGTTGAATAGTTTACCTGTTGACCGTGTGGCAAATTGCTCATCTGACTGGGGTATGTTTAAGGATTCACAACCGACATAGAGGTATTTGTTGTGTAATAATTTACCGCTGGGACGTCTTTCATCCAGAGTCAAAACCCCGAGAATGCGCAGCAATCGAGGGGTTTTGACGAGGGATGAAAGACGTCCCAGCGGTAAATTATTACACAGCAAATGCCGATACGAAGGGTTTGAATCCAATTCTAACCAGGAGATATATTTGAATGTAGAAATAATCAACAAATGCGCAAAACTGAGCGCGGCTCTCTCTGAGCGCGGCTGGTACATTTTACCCCCTCCGCAAATACAAGCAGTGTTGCCTGGCTTGCCATACAAATATATCGTGCAAAACAACTGGTTCTTTCAGTGCAGAGAAATAAAATATTTTAAGGATTTTTTATTGATTTTTTATACATATTTCTTGCCCAAGATTAACCACAGAAATATGAGAACTAATGAGCTGGAGGTGGTGTTCCCCAGCGTGTATATAGAAGTTGACCTACATGTCACGCGCTTGCCATGGATACGGTACCCGGGACAGTGACATTTCCAACACGAGCAGGCTCGCGTTTGTCTGCATTTGTGGGCGAAGGGCTGAGAAGAACGAAGTTATATAATATATGTTTTTCTCATACAGACTAGCGGGCAGTTTAGGGCTGGAAATGGAATGGTTCAGATATCGAGTGCCTTGCACTCATTCAGTGTATTAAAATGTTACTGTGTTATTGCGGGGGGAGGTAAACGCACTCTCCCTCAACCGTGATGAACTGTTTCACGAGGCAATATTTTGTATTCTTCCAAAACCCGTTGCTATGTGAAAGTTTATCCTATTTACAACATGTATTTGCACACGACACGCATAACAGAGAAGGTTAGAATTATTTCATTAACTTAAATTTAATGGTGGATTATATTAGAGTGGTATATTTGGATTGGCTGAATTTGGAATGGCTGTATTTAAAGTGATAATGGAATTTAATTGATAACGCATGCTATATGAATATGGGCGAATTGTTTTGATCTGATTTAAGTGGTGTAATTATGTAATCGTGTTGATATAACTTGTCCATTGTACTTGTGATGTGATTATATAATCGGAATGGATTTCCTATATATATTTAATTTATATCAAAGTTATTTATATTTATAGGAGTATTTCCTGAATAAAGTCATCTAGTCCGACATCTGACTTGACTATTTCCCCTGGTCTTACATGCACGGAGATGAATTCAAAAGAAGTGAGAAGATCTAGCCTATTATGAATGAAATGCATCATGGATGCTTAAAATGTCTGTATCACAAATTCCATACATCTGCAGTCGTGTTCCAGTCTTACTGAAGCCATTCTTTCAGAGAAAGTCACAGAGGTGTACTAGCAAAATAAAGACATCATTGAAAAAACAGAGCATTATTATCAAGGCATAATCTCTGACATGACAAAATGACTTTGCGAAACAATTGACAAGAACATGGGTAAATCTGGGCGGTATACATAATATTCATCATAACATATATATGAAAATATGATATGATGATTCATGTAATAAAAGTCTGATAATCCTGATGACAATGTTACAACCTCCATCTCTCATTGCACCACTTCATAGATGGAAACGATAAAACCAAATACCTGTGCATGCAAGACCATATTTTCTAAGACCAGATGTCCCCAAATTTGTTTTTGATTTTCATAGAAAGACGCATTGTCTAAAATCATTTCAGCTGTTGAGATAATTATATATTAGTGTATATACCATACAAGTTCATATATTTACAATGTTACAAACATAACGAGTTTAACAAATATAAGCCACAGATCCAGCACAGTAACGTGTGGATCGAGATAATTTTTCATGACCAAGCAGGCCTTTACTATGAGGAAATGGGGATACGGACAAAACCCCAGCGGACAAAACACCAGTGGACAAAACCCCAACACAAAAATCCCCAGAACAGGAAAAGTGGACAAAGCCCCAGGCAAAACACCTTTCATTAATCCCCAATGATAATCATTTTTCCCCTAATCTCCACTAATCTCCTCAGTAGAGGATTAGCGGACTGCTCTATCTTTCATGACTAATTATAATAGTGTATACCAGTACATTCTACAATAGGATTAAATGGATTTATTGGCAAATGATGCGGTTGGACAGAGGTTGAAGAAGCGAGTGCAGCGAGCTACAAAAGACCTACAGGAAAGATTACGCAATTTGTGCGTTGACTTGGACAGCGGTCGTAAGACATTAGAAGAAACCATGAGAGACCTTGGACATAATATCAGACTTTTTTAGAAGACTTACTAGAGTTAGATAGATTGCTATAGACAGAAAGAAAACTAAATGTGAAATGTCACATTTTTGTGTGTAAATGTTGACCATAACATGTGAATATTGACCTTAATTTAATAAAAAAAAATTGGGTAAAATCTCTTAATGTTGTATGGCTAATATAATTTTTTCATACAAAAGTTAAAATTGGGAGTTTCGTCCGATTGGGGTTTTGTCCGCTGGGGTTTTGTCCATTGGGGTTTTGTCCGCTGGGCTTTTGTCCTACATCCGAGGAAATGACAGGCGAGTAGTCAACCACCTCTCCTCGATCCGGTTCTCAGAATGAGCAGACAAGTAGTTTGTCTGGAGCTCATAGCCCCATCTACGTGACCTATATACATTCTCATTGCATCACATTGTACTACGGTCAGATCCTGCTGATTGCATTGTTAGAAACGTGTCGCGCTGCTTTTTCGTATTTTGCTCTCCGAGCAGAAAGAAATCAACATGTCACAAGTAAGGTGAAGTAAACAAATGCTCTAGTTTAACAGCTGAGCAACTTGTTGCGTCTTATATCAGATATAATTGATGCATTTCCCATCTCTCTCGTATGCAGATACCAGCTTTCTTTATCAATAAAATTGATAAAGACAGAATGCACATGCACGCCATGTTTTTTGTCTAATGCAGACAGAGGGCATTACACAGACAGTTTAGGAGACTACACATACCGACAATGGGAGAATGGCTATATACTGCTCTTCTCAAAGTGGCTTTAGGTGAGAAATATGAAAGCAGGTGTTCAACTCTCATGAAAAGGCCTGCTAAGTCAATCAAACTTCGTCATCAAATTGATGATGCCACAGATATTTTCAGATAATACAACTGAAAATATTTTCTGCTGACTAGTATGAACAGAGAGGTCCATATGGCATTTTAGGATATTTCATGTAAGAGGAGTTAGTGCTTTTCAACGTGATTTCACATATTAGCAAATGGAACAATGGCCGAACACTTCCCCATCAAGTGATTGTATATAAATCTTCATTGTTCACAAAATAATTATATTTTGACCAGAAGTGAAGTCAAGGAATGAAATAACGTCTGTTAATTAATTTAATACAGCTCATTACTATGCTTAACAACCTTCATGCCTTAAAATAAATGTGGTACAGTCATAAAACATACACAGGAGAAAATAAAACAGATACAAATATTCAGCTTATGTCATTGCATTCCAGATAATTCCCTCACCTTGTATATTTTCCTGGAAGGTCAAAACATGGGGAAAAGGTGGATTATGGAAGGCCACATTAATTTTTGAAGAGCTGCTCTCATTTCTCTTTACTGTGGAATTTGACATTATATAACCTTATAAAGTTATAAGGTACTTTGCTGATGGAATGTTGATGTAAGAGTTATGGCCAAATCCAATCTCTTGAAGGTGACCTTGCCAGGTTTACATTACAAGATCATGTTTCCTTCCCTGTGGTCGACTTTTTGAGACATATCATTCCTGCTGTATGTAGTGGGTTATTCTTTGTTTTATAATTTCTGTAAGTTGGTCCCCTAACTGGTAAAGGCGAGGCCTTTGTGGAGATCCCATTCTGGACAATGAAGGAACAGTTTTAATAGGATATTTAAAACATTTATATTGATGACCATTAATTACTGTAGCCCATTCATCATTTTATGAACATGTAAAAAAACTAGCGCCCATTGACACAGTAGGCCTACATGTAAAACATGAGGAAAATGTGTAACGATAACCTTGCGACTGAATATTAACTAATGATTATGAAAACATTTACCTGATCTGCCGTCCCTGTTTTATAACATTCATTGCCACATTTAACCATCACAGCAAAGTTGTGCACTAACATGGGATTTAGCAGCTTTTGTCATGTATATTTTAACATTTTTCATGCTCAACGGCTCCCATATTCACCCATCTAATAAAAAATTCAACAACCAAGCAGACCGGAACGTTCATAGCTGCTGTAATATTGTCCGCACGCAGTGAAACTATTGTGTAATACTATCTTAATCTCCATCTACAATATCTAGGCTGTTTATTACTCCATATTTTGTAACAAATGTGTCTCTCAAGATCATGTATGATGAACAGATAAGCACATGTAGGATGAACACATATATTGAGGACCACAATATAAAAGTGGTCCAATAAGTATCTGAAAGAAACCTCTGAAAATGTTCCACATCGCGGCAAAGGGACTATAGCACTCAAATCTTTTCAGGGCATTATTGGGGGTGGGGGCCCCGAACCCTCCTAGTGTGATGCACCTTTGCCGAGTATTATTATAATGGGATTTCAGGACATTCTGCCCCCGCCTTGCCCAAATGCAAATCATCTTCCTATGCCACTGTGCTTGCCATACATAATGAGAGTTACTGTTTGACATATGTTTGACTCATAGCTGGTATGTGAGTGGTGAGGATTATTATGAGGTTATATATGTTTGCATGCACGCCATGCTTACAGGATAACCCCTTAATCTCCAAATTCAGATTCTGCCATCAGGTGGCGTCACCTGCAGGCACAAGAGGGAAAGATGCAACCCTAGCAACATTTCATGGCATATTATCTGCAAACCAAATTTGGCAAGAATCTGAAGGCGTTCTCATCCTACTGCCCGGAAACCAAACTTAAACTTTGTCACCAGGTGTCACCACCTGCAAGTGGGCGAAACGCAATCCCAAGTGACATCTCATGGCATATGGTATTGGCATAAAGACTTTGAAAAAAATCTGAACAGGGGTCATTAAGTTATTGATAAGAAAACTAAATTTAGATTTGTGGCGCCAATGTAGGCGCATGTGAGTGAAATGCAATCTCAAGCCTCATCTCCTGGCCAGGTATAGGCACACTACATTGGAGACGAATCCGAGGAGCAGTTCTCAAATTATTGGCCAGAAACAAATTTCAGATTTTTCCACCAGGTGGCACGACCTGTAGGCAGAAGCGGGAGTAACACAATCCCAAGGGGCATCTCATGGCATATGAATATCAAATTCAAGAAGAATCCGATGAGCAGTTGTCAAATCATTGCTCGGAAACAAATTTCGGATTTTTCCGCAAGGTGGAGTCACCTATAGGCAGAAGCGGGTGAAATACAACCCCAAGGGTCATCTAACAGCAATGTATCTACATACTAAATTTGAGAATAATCCGAGGAGTGTCGTCAAGCTATTGCCCAAAAAATCAAATTTAGAAGTTGCCACCAGGTGCCGCCATCTGTACTTGCAAGTGAGCGAAACTCGAATCAGATGAGCATTTCTCAAGTTATTACCCGGAAATGTAGGGTATTTCAGAGAAATGTGGCGCCACCAACAGCAGATCATGCTGAAATCCAATACCAATCGACAGCTTGTTGCAAGGGATGCATATGCCAAATTTCGGGGGAATCCGAAGACGCGTTCCAAAGTTATTGCTGGCAAAGTATTTGAATGGACATGAATGGACATGCACAGAGGAATGGAACAAGACCCAGTGGCGCCACCTTCAGGCGGATCTTGCTGAAACGCATTACCAGCTGACGTCTTGTCACAAGGAATGCATATGCCAAATTTCAGGGGAATCGGACAAAGTATTTGAAAGTTATCGCTTGCGAAGAATTTGAACGGACATCAAAGAACACGAAGAGGCGAGATCCATTTTCAAGTCCCCCTGCCGCATTGCGGCGGGGGACAAACCAACATGGGTCATTGTAGGAGCTGACATAACACTGTAGAGAGGTCGAACATGAGTTTTCTTTCGTTGATCCAACAGAAAGTTATGTACGCCTGCAGTCTGCTAAAACCACCTTGATATCAATTACAACACATATAAGGGAAGTGGGGAGAGGTGCCGACATACTGACAGAGCCACATGACTTCACAGTATAGTCTTCTGGTTAACCTATTCTAAAGCACATACCAAGAAGCTAACGATTCGTGATATGTGTTGTATCTCAGGTACGCATTTATTGTACCTGTTCAAGACTGAACTAGCCTACAGGTGGAGGAACTTCAGGCTTTCTTGGATGCCAAAGCAGTAGCTTGTTATCCGATAAAATAATAGACCTTTTCACAGAGCTCGGCAAATTCCGTGTAGCGTAGCGACGACACAAAGTCACATGGCGCAAGACCATGTGATCTCTGGTAACCAATCGAAATCTGGAAGCAGATCGACCGCCATTTTTTCATCACTAATCATTCATTGCCACAAAATGGGTTTGTCCGGTAAGTCAACAAAATAATTATACTCACTAAAATGATAACTTCCTTTCCCTAATAAACTAGTTTTCTTCGAGTGCACCCCATATTTGTGAAATAAAAGACAATGTTTCAGTCATATTATAATATATTTCGATTTAAGTTTAGAGATCTATTTCACGTTAGGCACTTCCGGTTGTGGCAGCGGTGCTTTTGAGGGTGCGCTGGGAAGGAAAATGGCGGCCTCAACAGCGCTAGCAACATTCGTCGATTTTCTGGACATGAAGGAGGCAGGGCGCTTGTTCCTCATTCAATCCAGCGTTTTAATAACAAACTGGGATTCTTCGTAGGCAGCCTATAAAATTTGAGCCCATCTCCCTCACTCTTACGACTTTTGCAACCCTTGACAACGCAAACATTCGGCATTTTAGCGTGTGTGTATGTGCAAAACGGGTACTCTTCCTGCTATTTGACGATTTTACCTTCACACCTACTAGCCAGTATAATACAATAATTCGTTGTTTTGTAATGGGATAAAGGGAACTACCATTGCGTAGAGGCTATATTATTCCCACTTTTATATCAAATACACCAAAATTTACTACGTGCACCTCCATAACTTCAGTTGTCCACTCATAAGAGGTCTTCAGTGTGGAGGTAATAAATGGTAAACAGTGGGAACAAGATTCCCCATTTTGCCGACAGACTTCAGAATCATCCGGGTTATTTTGCTTCCAGAATCCGAGCATTCCATTGGTCAGACGATCTCTGAACTCGTGAGCTTCCGTCAATACAATTTTACCTTCGGATTTATTCGCATATTTTCGGTTTGAAATGGTCTATTGACACAGAGAAATATGAGGGTACATAATGCCATATAATGACCCTCCACTTCCGGGCTCTCGGTGGCCGAGTGGTCTAAGGCGCTTCGCTGGTGACCGCTAGCCTCACACCGCTGAATCGGCACGGGTTCGAGCCCAGCTGGTCCATGTGTGAAAGTTTGTCAGTTACTTGCCGAAGGGCGGTGGTTCTCTCCGGGTACTCCGGCTTCCTCCACCAACCAAACTGACTGTCACCATATGAGTGAAACAAACTTGAGTGTGACATTAAGCCAAATCCCCCCCCCCCCCCACCACTTCCTAATATGCACGAGGACATAACCACATCTAATGCTAACTGGTAGCTTAGGATATATTTCACCCAATATGAATGTGTGTGAAGGAAGAAATGAGAATCTTAATGTAAGACCGCGTGAGTATGTAGCAGGACAAGAGTGCTTAATTCAGTGAAGTTGTCAACGTAGATTAACACAGGTTACCTTACCACTGAGTTTTGGTCTTGTCTTAAATGTAGTACAGGTAGTGGATGGAAAGGACCAAGGACCTGTAGAAGACTAAACTAGCAAACGTGCGAAGAATTCAAGTCTGGTAATTTCCTGGAGAAAATCTTTCTAACTATATTAATTACATGGTATCCGATGTAAGATAAACATTTCCCTATTCCAACTGCTAATCAGGTTAGGGCACTACCCTAACCAATCCAATGGCGGTCAATTCAATGGCGGCTGGCGAGTAAGCTAGGAAAAAAATCGGGCTCCGGATATTCCATCGATGTACACCGGGTCTTAGCCAGAGGTAATCTCAATATGTTGACTAGGTGTTAATGAATGATGAGACTCTGGGATGTACTGTTTATTTTGAGTCAAACTGTGTAGAATAAGTCCCTGGGTGAAATTTTCCCCGCATATGTAGATAGCATAATATCGTGAAGTCGAAGACCTATGCTGGCCTTACTGCTTACTCCAGGTACATGTCTAATACATGTATAGGCTTAGTGAGTGCAGCTATTGTTTTTCGCCATACAAAGACTCAATTACAATGAACAATGCCGCTCTCTATATATAGCCTGATTTGAACTTTGTTTACATCCCATGAACTAGTCTCTCTGTATCGATGCAACCGTTTATATTTCCGACCGCAAGAACCATATAATGCTTAAATTTTTAGAATCTAAGCACAAGAAACCCTCTTCATCTTCCAGTAGTGATTGTAGTTTTGAGATGCCAAATACACCGAAAGACAAGCAAACTCCGAAGCGAGTAAAACACGATATGGAGAAATCCGTGAGTGAGGGTGTCGACGAGGGGTCATCGGCTTCAAAATCAAATTTAGGTGAGACAGAACTCGATTCCACCACGCTATGTAACATTTTGACTGAGATTAAAGAAAAGATGATTAGTCATACTGACCCTAAATGTAGCCGTAGCTAAGATGAAAGCCGAACTATTCCAGGCAATGGACGAAAAACTTGAGGCTCTAGAGGGACGCGTTTTCGATTTGGAGAAGGAGAACAGAGCCCTATGCAAGGAGGTAGAAAGTCTTGAAAAAAAGAGTTATTACTGTAACAGAAAACTCAGAAGCTGCATTTGACGCCAACATCCGAACTGAACGCAGAGCTAATGACTTAGAGCAGTACACACGCCGGTCGTCCATCCGCATTTGGGGATTATCGGGGGATTCAAACCACGAGGATCGTACAGAAAAAGTGGTGGACTTACTGCGAAACAAATTGAGTATGGATATCTCACCAAACGATATATATCGACGCAGCGCACCGTGTTGGATTCAGATCTGTCGAACGACCGTACCCACGGGCAGTAATTGTGAAATTCGTCAGGAGAAAACATAAAATCAGGAGAAGACGATCACTTAAAAACACATGTGATAAGGGAAGACCTCACCAAACGCAATCAATACCTGCTCACCAAGGTAAAAGGTTGCATAGAGACGGACACAGCGTGGTCATCGGAGGGGACCATCTGGGCAAAGACATTCGACTTGCGGCCCCGTGCTGTGAGCAGAAGTCCCCCGCGATCACGACGCACGACGCCTCCAGCAAGACAACAGGTTACAGCTTCAACTGAGGTGGAGGCCAAGTCTGCCGCAATCGCTGAAGTAATCGCGACCTCAAGTCCTACGCCAATGGAGATACAGGCCAACACCGCGACAAATGGTGACGCGACCGCGACACTACCAACAGAGGGAAACAGCCAGCCAGAGAAGAAATTGGCAGAACCTGTGACAGGGGAATCTATGGACTAGCTAGTATGGAAATATCGAAAGTGACTGAGTTAGTACAAATATTTAGACGGACGCTAACACGAACGAACTAACCGTAGTATGTATTTCTTACATATATTTTTTTATTAATTATTATTAACAAGTATTAACAGTATTAACAAGTATTAAATACTTAGATCATCTTAAATATATTAAAGGTGGCTATTCACAATAACAATGTTTCAGTACAATAATTAAATATATACTGACCGACAGCATGATTATATGAAATGAATATATAATAACCTTGTCGATATACTAATTACACAAATGTATAAATGTTAATATTAAATGTGACATATAACCATGCGTATTAACAAAATCTACCACTACATTGAAAAAGCGTCGCATGTATGAAATAACAAAGTAATACGATATATCTAATAACAGCATGTGTAAATAACTAATATGCCGGGATATTAAATCCTTTATATAAATGTGCTTGTTAGTTTATTAAGCTTCAATGTAAATAAAAATACTTTGTATACGATTGTGCAGCATTTTTTCTAAATATTCAACATATGTAGGTACACAGAGTCTCTCGATCCAGATATATGATCAAATTATAGTAGGAAGGTTACACATTTGAAGCTTGAAACCTTTGAGTATACCTAGGATATTGCATTTAAGAGATTTCAATTATATACGTGATAACGAATTGTTCTAAGCTAATTCTAAATTACACAATCTTTGTAAACGCATGGATAAAAAATTGTCTGAATATTGATGCATATATATCCTTAATCAATAGAATTAGCAGTTTTCATGTATGAATGTTTTGTTATTTTGAACAAATATATGCATATGTTTTACTGTAATTATTTCCTCTATATATTATATAAATAATGCTATTGGTAAAGCGTATTTTTCACGTGTAAATATGTCTATATATTAAATATTCAACATCGCTTATATTTAATGTTAGTGCATAGAATCTGCTTTGGATACGTTAACCCTATCTGGCCTGAGCTTTTTAGGACCTGTCCAGGCCTGGGGGGCCGAAATGGCCCCCCCCTAATTATTTACCTTATCCTTTGAGCTAGGGGGCTGAAACTTACCACACTATACCCTTGGGTCAAGCTCTACCAGTAAAAAAATCCAAGATGGCCGCTTTAATGACGTCACAGTGACGTCATTTTCAAAAACGGCATTTTTTGGACGATTTTTCGGTCGGATTTTTCGAATTTTGTATTTATGCAATTTCTCTGCAAAAACTGCATGATAAATTAGTAAATATTAATGTGATGTGAAATAAAATAGTTTTTGCCCACTTTTCATCGCGGAAAAGCAGAAATTTTGAAGAAATATGACAAAAACATCACGTTTCTGGTACCCCACGTGGCCGCCATCTTGAATCTACCCATGATCCTCTGCTCAGGGGGTTATGCAAATGGATTCAAAATGACCCCAATATGATAAACTATAAAGTCCCGGAGTTTCAGCACTCCATTTTTCGTCGTTTCGGAGATAGCGCAGAAAGTTTGGAAGGGGGCCATAATGGCCCCCAGGCCAGATAGGGTTAATTGTTTCACTTAGCACCTTTCGGGATACAATTAGATGTTCATAAAAACAAATTCTATAAAGTGCGTGACCATACCATACTTTTGTGGAGAACCACCATTAATATAGGTCGACGAAGGTAAAAAAAAATTAAGTACAGAGAAATCGCAAATCGTAGGGACAGAATTCCAACTGGAGGAAACGAAGAACAAAATGTAGAAAATAATATCTAATTCCCACTTCATGGTACAATTCTATCGTTTTATATAGTATGTATTACAGCGTATTCTTTTGTCTTTTGTTGTTTGTCTGTAATACTTACCTATTAGACGGGACCTACTCAAACAGGCCACATACACGTGTATACTATATTATAACCAATGAATATTTATATTTTATTAGATTCCTTAACATTTATAACAGATTAGGCAAAATTCGGTCATGGACGATGCCAAACACATTTGATGTATTAGCTATTATCATTTTTGAATGTGAAATTTCATTGACTATTTGTGAATATCCTCGCATGGTGTACATTATAACACAATCGGATCGATGGTTGAAACTATAGATATTGCATGCATGAACTGTCAAGGGTTAGCTGATACAATAAAAAGAGACCATAACTACTTAATCATGAGACTAAATATACATGAAACACCAGTAACCCTAGTAAATTTGTATGGTCCAAATGAAGATAAACTTAGCTTTTATAACAAAATACAAAAAATCATTAAAAACTTTAATAACCAATCGACTATTATGTGTGGCGATTGGAATTTAGTGGTGAACCCTTCGGTAGATACAGAAAATTATAAACGCGTATAAACCACAGGCACGAAAAGTGATATTGCAACAAATTAATGACAGTGACTTGATAGATATATGGAGAACGATGCACAGTGATGAAAGACGCTATACATGGAGACGGAAAACCCCAAGACAACAAGCTAGACTAGATTTTTTCATTACATCCACGGATATTTTTAATATGACTACTGAATCTGACATCAAACCTGGTTACAAGACCGATCATTCAATTATTACTATCAAATGTAAATTCACAAATACTGACATAGTAAATCTTACTGGAAATTGAATTCCTCTTTACTCAAAGACCTGAGTTATTTAAATATAGTAAAAGAAGAAATAAATAGAAATATTGAGCAATATGCAGTGTCCGTATATGACAGAGATGCACTGAGATATATTGACCGCTCTTTGATACAGTTCAACATTGACGATGACCTCTTCCTAGAAACTGTTTTGATGCAAATTAGAGGGAAACGATAAAATATTCATCAAGAAAGAAGAGAGAGAGAGAGAGAAAGAAGAAAATAGACTGGAAAAAGAAATCGAATTGTTAGAGGGAGGGAAGTTGGCTTAATGTCACACTCAAGTTTGTTTCACTCATATGGTGGAGGAAGCCGGAGTACCCGCGAATTGTTAGAGAAAGAAGCTGAGCAGAATTATGCCAAAATAAACATCGAGACATTGAATGGATCGAGTGCAAAAAAGACAGAGTTAGCGACAATCAGGGAGGAAAAGATCAAGGGAATTATAGCTAGGGCAAAAGCAAACTGGACTAATTTAGGAGAAAAACCTACAAAATACATTCTCGGACTGGAAAAATTTAACTATACCAATAAGTTAATAACTAATCTCAAACTAGATAATGGAGACAACATATATGACGGTCAAAAAATTAGACATGAACAAAAGCTTTTCTATGAAAACCTCTACTGCAAGAAAGAAAACATGCCGACGTTAAAATTATTAGAGCAACGTTAGACTCTCTGAATATCCCATCATTGGAAACATCAGATTCCATCAAACTAGAGGGATCGATCACATTAAACCTAGCCTTGAAAAATACTAAAAATGAGCGAAGTCCTGGACTTGATGGCTTTCCTGTAGAATTTTACAAAATGTTTTGGCGGGAGCTAGGAAAGTTTGTACTACGCTCTATCAACTCTGCCTATGAAAAGTGTGAACTATCGATAACACAAAAACAAGGAGTTATAACATGCCTACCAAAACCAGGAAAAGCACGAAACCTCATCAAGAACTGGCGACCAATTACTCTCTTTAATGTTACCTATAAACTTGCCTCCTCGTGCATAGCAAATAGAATAAAATCGGTTCTAGATAAGATAATCCACGAAGATCAGAAGGGGTTTGTCCAGGGGAGATACATCGGAGAAAACATTAGATTAATTTATGATCTAATGTTAGAGACAAAATTGAAAAATATCCCAGGTTTATTACCGCTAGTTGATTTTGAAAAAGCTTTCGATACTGTGTCTTGGACATTTCTTGATGAAGTCCTAAAATACTATAATTTTGGGGAATCTATCCGAGGATGGATCCGAACTTTTTATAAAGATATTCAAACATCCGTAGTCCAAAACGGTCACCTCTCTCCATTTTTCCACAATACTCGCGGGTGCAGGCAAGGTGATCCTATAGCCCCATATTTATTTTTATTGTGCGCTGAAATTTTTAGGTATAATGATACGTTCGGATCATAATATTAGCGGAATAAAAATCGAAGGCATCGAGTTCAAAATAAGCCAATACGCTGATGACACTCAGCTGACTCTTGACGGTTCAGAATCTTCTTTAAGAAGGTTGTTTGATATCCTGGATCAATTTGATATTATATCTGGTCCTAAAACTAACGTTGACAAAACCAAGGCGACTTGGATAGATTCACTTAGTGGATCAAACATAAAACTATGCGAGGATGTAAAGCTGGACTGGGTGACAGATTTCAGCATGCTTGGAATAGAATTTTCAACAATTAACTTTAACGAAATATGGAAAATTAACTATTTAGCTAAATTAGAACAGCTGAAAACAGAGTTGAACAGATGAAAGCTCAGAAATTTAACCCTCTTAGGTAAAATCACTGTAATATCATTAGCTCTCTCGAAACTTACACACCTCTTTCTAGCCTTGCCAGACCCACCAGAACAGTTTATCCAAGAACTCAATACACTATTATTTAAATTTATTTGGAACGGGGGAAATGATAGGATAACACGGAATATAATAACTCAAGACTACAAAAAGGGTGGTCTGAGAAAGGTAAACATACACACTTTTATACGCAGCCTCAAAATTTCGTGGGTTAGGCGTCTCTTTTTTCAGAATAGAAAATGGTCAAGTATCATAAAGCAATATTTAACTGACACTCGGGAGTGATTATACTAAAGAAGTGATCGCATAGATCAAAAATCCCTTCTGGAAAAATACATTTGAAGCCTGGAATATTCTACGAAAAAGACTACGTCCAGCTTCCATTAAGGATATTATAGACGAACCAATTTGGCTTAATCCCAAACTGAAATAGTCACTTTTCATCAAAGACTGGTATCAAAAAGGTGTTATAGAAATCAGACACATCTTGGATTCTAACGGCGACGTTGTTCAATTTAACGTGCTGAAAGATAGATATGAATTAAATGGAACATACCTAGAATATTTACGGATAGTTAAATCAATACCCGATGAATGGAAAATATCGATAGAAAATGAATCCAAAAATATCGAACATGAGCTCTTTTCTCCGACACTCGGGACTACAAACAGAATGCTATTAAGACAGGTAAAAGGATGCAGATTATCTTACGATATTTTGAATAACGTAGACGAACCTAATCTGATTAGAGCAAATGAAAAATCGAATTCAATTATCAATTTTTCTATTACAAAAGAAACAAAACTTAGAGATTTTCAATATAGAATTTTACACAGGACTCTTTGTACAAATGCTTTTTTGAATACAATAGGAAAGGGAAATGACAATGCTTGTACATATTGTAAAGAAGAAAAAGAGACTGATCAGCGATACGGATTTGATATTTTTGGAACATCATGATGTCTTGCCGGCATCATTGAAAACTGTTGACCGCTTCCCTCTTGCAGAAAACAAGCCTATGTTTATGTATACTATGATTGTCTTTTTGAATTTGGTGCTAATACTGTTATATGGAATATGGAATAGGTCTTTGGATTATGGACGCGGATATTCTTTAATGGACGACGGCTGAATTATGGATGACGGACTAGACGCTTGTAATATAGAACATATATTCCTATTCTGTCCTATCGCTAAAAACTTTTGGAAAGAAGAACAAAAATGGCTGGCTGAAACTCTGAGCATTCAATGCACTATATCAAATGATAAGATAATATGTGGGTGGGGGAGAGGACAACATTTTCTGAACATGCTAATCCTAATAACTAAAAGATATATATACAATAATAAATTTAAAAATTCTACTTTAAACTTTAAAGCTCTTGTGAACATGCTTCGTCAACAGTATATGAACGAACAGTTAGCAGCTTCCATCAATAACACAGAAGACAAATTCCGTACGAAATGGTGTTTGGTACAAGATCACTTAATAAATGAAAGCTTATCAGTGTAATAATATGAATTTTTATGAGCAATTACAACAGTTTATACTTGCCTAAAAAAACCCAAATCAATTTTATGAACGAGTATGTGTATATGTGTGTTACTGTATTATATGTTTGTGTTGTGTATTTATTGAAGATCATATTGTATTAATCTCTAACTGTGTACACGTGTCATGCATGTATGTTTAATGTTGATCAATAAAAAACAAAATACAGATAAGGGCACTCCCGCTCTCTAAAATGGAGGTAAAATAGGTTGTTTTTGCTCAATAAATCAGTTCACATAATGAATTCAGCAAAATCCTCTTAAGGTGCACACATATATGTCCGCATCAATTGGTAGTAAAAAATAAATTGTCATCTGCCTAATTTGCATAATAATAGGTAAAACATCTGTCACACTGCTTAAACAACATTGACTGGTTCTACAAATGACAAATTAATTTTAGGACATGGAAAAATAGGTAAAATAATGCGGCTGAAGTTTTGAAGCATTGTTTAAGGAGGAATTTGGTATGTGACACATCGTCTCCCCCTCATGTATCCAGTAAAACATAAAATTGTGATTTTCATTGTTGTTGTTGTATATCTGTAAAGCCACGCCTGAAACTGATGGTGATAATCTCTGGTGCAACCCAAATTTCACGGTCACTGTGATTTTGACCTAAATTAGTTTGGTGCGTCACACATCTTCTCCCCCTACATGTAGGCCTGATTCATCATTGATCACTCAGTGTTTTTAACAATAAGCAATTCCCATCTATAGAGCCAGAAGATCCCACAAGTGCTTGTTGTCCACCAGTACACATTCATACAGGTTTTACAGTGCACAGAACTACTACTTTACTATCACATAGTAACACAGATCAGATCAAGAATCACAGGAGACTTGTGTGACTACGGATATATGCATACATGTATTATGGGTGAAATGTAGCTGAGATATGATGACATCTTCCTAAATATTCCTCCACATATGTGTGCAAGTCCAGTAAGTGCTCAAACGAGAAGGGCAGAAACTTGTAACCTTGACCCTCATAGAACTTGCTCTGGAACTCAACCCTACAAACAGAAGATAATGGTGAATGAAAGTTTGGAAACACTGGTTTTATGTATTTTCAATTTATTTTTTTAGAGGGTACTATCCCCATGGCTGACAAGGCACAGGGTTCACTGCCAGAAAGTAAAGGGCTGGATGACATCATCTAATGCGAATACAGTGTCAAAGAAATTTGGAAATCTTCTGCCATGTCTGCATGGGAAGATGAATTTAGTCCATACACAATATACCAAATTTATACCAGATATCATTATTTCACAAAAAAAACATGCTTGCGATAAATCAGATTGAAACGACCCCCAAGACTGCCTTCATCGATCAGGCAGTAGCTGGACTGCTGTTCAGTGAGGTGTGTCCAATGGAACTGAGTTTAAGGCTCAGTTGCACATTGTTGAGAGAACAAAAGAGGAGCCTGTCTGTTCACCGACTCGTGACTTCAGCTTAACAGCTACCGGGTTGTATAATTTCACTTTCCCCTATCTTTTAACACAGGAGACTTTTCCCAACAGGTGATAACGGACATAATTTTATACATTATAGTAACATAGGTATAAAGTTATGTCAGTTATCACCAGTTCAAGATAGAACCCTGGGTTAAAACATAGGGAATAGTGAAATTATACAACCCAGTAGCTGATCAGCTGAAGTCGGACATGTCACCCGAAGAGCATAATTATTATGTACATGTAAATAGCTCTAAATTCTGCTTTGCCACATGATAAGAACCTACCAGTGAAGACGTAGAGCATGAAGGAAAGAGGAGACCTTCCATGATCAAGAGAACAAATATGGTGAGGGTCGCCCAGAATGCGAAAACCAGGACGAGCAGGAATGCCCCGAGAATACAATGTGTTCTATTTCGGCCATTTTTGCGTCGCGTTCCTATAATGTTAAGAGATAGAACGAGACGCGACGTCGCCCTCTTTGTCGCGCGTCCCGCGTCGCTTTTATCAACGCGACACGATGGGCGACGTCGCCCGCGAAGTCGTCCTTCCCGTCGCGCGTCGCGTTCTGATAATGTTAAGAGATAGAACGCGACACGATGTCGCCCTTCGCGTCGCCTTCCGGTATTTTGGGACAAAATCAAGCTGGGCATGCTTAGGGAGCAGCTATTGCGATGTGGCTCGTATAGTGAGGCCGCCATTTCATGAATGAGCTCTGCCACTATCGATGAAGGTAATGTCGGCGTAAATGAATAATGATTATCCTGCATTATCGTATAGCTTTTAAATGGTGTTAAATATTAGTCCATGCTTGAAATGATACCTGTTATGAAATTATCTCTCGGAAGATCTGCGACTCGCTGTGTTGTACTGTACGGTACACATTATATTTTCGCTTCCAAAAGATACGCAACCCCCCTCCCCCCCCCCCACATCCGTACATCGTCTTGAATTTCTTTATTCCCATTGGATTTACGCGTGTATGTGTGTGTGGCTTTTATGTGTGCTTTTACGTGTGCTTTCATGTGAGTAGTATACAAAGGGTAAATTGACGATTTAGCGCCTCACTGCGCATGCGCAGAACAAAAAATGGGGAGGATTTGTGGCGGTATTGGGGCGTTGTGCGCAGGTGAATGGGGCGCAGGTATGACGTCACTTCCGGTTGGGGTGAATGTGGCGTGACCTTGGGGACATGTATTTCTTCGCGGTGATGCGGTCTGGCGGTGATGCGGTCTGCCTCCGCGGACCGAAAGTAGTCCCAAACCCGTGGGTTTTCGTGGAAGTGTTCGGCAATCTGTAGGGACCGCTAGTGGACCGATGGGGTCGAGTGAGGTATCAAAGTGAAGCTTAGGTGAAGGGGCATCTAATGGGCTGGGTGTGGGGTTGACATATCGGCCTTCTGCGCATGCGCGGCGGCCGAAGGGTATGAAAATAGCCTTTTTGGAGCTAGGGGAGCCCCTAGTGGACCGATGGGGTCGAGTGAGGTATCAAAGTGAAGCATTCATGAAGGGGCATCTAATGGACTGGGTGTGGGGTTGACATATCGGCCTTCTGCGCATGCGCGGTGGCCGAAGGGTATGAAAATAGCCTTTTTGGAGCTAGGGGAGCCCCTAGTGGACCGATGGGGTCGAGTGAGGTATCAATGTGAAGCATTCATGAAGGGGCATCTAATGGGTTGTGTGTGGGGTTGACATATCGGCCTTCTGCGCATGCGCGGTGGCCGAAGGGTATGAAAATAGCCTTTTTGGAGCTAGGGGAGCCCCTAGTGGACCGATGGGGCCGAGTGAGGTATCAATGTGAAGCATTCATGAAGGGGCATCTAATGGACTGGGTGTGGGGTTGAAATAGCGGCCTTCTGCGCATGCGCGGTGGCCGAAGGGTATGAAAATAGCTTTTTGGAGCTAGGGGAGCCCCTAGTGGACCGATGGGGTCGAGTGAGGTATCAATGTGAAGCATTCATGAAGGGGCATCTAATGGGTTGGGTGTGGGGTTGAAATATCGGCCTTCTGCGCATGCGCGGTGGCCGAAGGGTATGAAAATAGCCTTTTTGGAGCTAGGGGAGCCCCTAGTGGACCGATGGGGTCGAGTGAGGTATCAAAGTGAAGGATTCATGAAGGGGCATCTAATGGACTGGGTGTGGGGTTGAAATAGCGGCATTCTGCGCATGCGCGGTGGCCCAAGGGTATGCAAATAGCCGTGTTGGAGCTAGGGGAGCTACTAATGGTCCAATGGGGTCGAGTGAGGTATCAAAGTGAAGCCTAGGTGAAGAGGCGTTCAGGCAATGGGGTGGGTGCATGTAAAAATTTTCCTGAAAAAAAAAAAACGGAAAACGGACTTTATCGAAAAACCTGGGAAAATGCCTATATGGGGTGTGAGGGGTATATAGGTCGCCGGGCTTAACGGGGCTTGTCTATCAATAGAGTTATCTCCCCCTAGTTCCAGGGTGGGTGTATGTAAAAATTTTCCTGAAAAAATACGGAATACGGACTTTATTCTAAATTACGGGAAAATGCCTATATGGGGTATGGGAGGTATAGGACCATCCTGGGAAACCTACTTCTCCACATTTGCGGTAGGGTTGTGGGGTCTCGTTTTACTCGTCTCGTCATTTAGAACATGATAGGAAGTGTCCCCGTGCGAATCGGTGAAATTTTGAAAAAAGTCACCGAGCCCCATATAGTCCCATACTGGGGTATAGGTTCAATGTTTATCCCCCTGGGAAACGTACTTCTATACATTTGCGGTAGGGTTGTGGGGTCTCGTTTTGCTCGTCTCGTCATTTAGAACACGATAGGAAGTGTTGCGGAGCGAATCGGTGAAATTTTTGAAAAAAGTCACCGAGGCCTGGGTAGGCCCATAGGCCTATACTGCATAGCTATGGGTGTATAGGCCCATACGGGGTGGACATGTTGGAGTCTAGGTGGGCCACTCATGGTCCAATGGGGTCGAGTGAGGTCTTATTTTGAAGCTCTCGTGGGGGAGCACTTGACCACACTAATGGTTCGTCCGTGTTCAATAGTCTGCGCATGCGCAGTCTGGCCGTAATATAGAAAACAGGCATTTTGGGTGCTATGTAGGGGTGTGTTTGGGTTAGAGATGAGCTAATCACGGTTCAAATGGGTCGTGTGAGGTGTCAAAGTGAAGCTTGTGTGGGGTAGAGTCAGAATGGTGTGTTTTTGAATGCATGTCGCGTTAATCTGCGCATGCGCAGTTGGTTGTAGTAAGTAAAGTGGCCATTTTGGGGCAGTGAAGGAAGGTATTTGGGGTGGAGATGGGCTATTCACGGTTCGAATGCGTCCTGGAAGGTGTCATCTTGTAGTTCTCGGGGTGTACATTCCGATTTGAGGATGTTCGCGTCATCTGTGACGTCATCGGTACGAGTAGTAGCGAAAGTGGACATTTTCGGGCAGTACATGAAGGTATTTGGGGTCGAGATGGGCTATTCACGGTTCGAATGCGTCCTGGAAGGTGTCATCTTGTAGTTCTCAGGGTGTACATTCCGATTTAAGGGATGTCCGCGTCATCTGTGACGTCATCGGTACGAGTAGTAGCGAAAGTGGCCATTTTCGGGCAGTACATGAAGGTATTTGTGGTCGAGATGGGCTATTCACGGTTCGAATGCGTCCTCGAAGGTGTCATCTTGTAGTTCTCGGGGTGTACATTCCGATTTGAGGGATGTTCGCGTCATCTGTGACGTCATCTGTACGAGTAGTAGCGAAAGTGGACATTTTCGGGCGGTACATGAAGGTATTTGGGGTCGAGATGGGCTCTTCACGGTTCGAATGCGTCCTGGAAGGTGTCATCTTGTAGTTCTCGGGGTGTACATTCCGATTTGAGGGGTGTCCGCGTCATCTGTGACGTCATCGGTGACGTCATCGGGACGAGTAGTAGCGAAAGTGGCCATTTTCGGGCAGTACATGAAGGTATTTGGGATCGAGATGGGCTATTCACGGTTCGAATGCGTCCTCGAAGGTGTCATCTTGTAGTTCTCGGGGTGTACATTCCGATTTGAGGGATGTTCGCGTCATCTGTGACGTCATCGGTGACGTCATCGGTACGAGTAGTAGCGAAAGTGGACATTTTCGGGCAGTACATGAAGGTATTTGGGGTCGAGATGGGCTATTCACGGTTCGAATGCGTCCTGGAAGGTGTCATCTTGTAGTTCTCGGGGTGTACATTCCGATTTGAGGGGTGTCCGCGTCATCTGTGACGTCATTGATGACGTCATCGGTACGAGTAGTAGCGAAAGTGGACATTTTGTGGGTGCGTGAGGGTGAGTTTGGTGTAGAGATGCACCATCCTTAGTCCGAATGCGTCGTGTGAGGTGTCATTTTGTAGCTCTCGGGGTGTACATTCCGAATTGAGGCATGTTCGAAGCATCTGTGACGTCATCGATGACGTCATCAGTAGGAGTATTAGCGAAAGTGAGCCTTTTGGGGCAGTGCAGGAAGGTATTTGGTGTAGAGATGGACCATCCGCGTTGCGAATGCGCCGTGTGGGGTATCATGTTGTAGCTCTCGGAGTATAGACCCTGATTTCAGGGATATTTATAGCATCTGTGACGTCATTGGTGACGTCATTAGTACAAGTTGTAGCGAAAGTGGGCCTTTTTTAGCAGTGAAGGATGTTATTTGGTGTAGAGATGGACTATCCGCGGTCCAAATGGACCGTGTGAGGTGTCATCTTGTAGCAACGCCCACCAACACCATTCTTAATGCTTCAACGCCCTGGTGAAATAGCTCAGAAGCTCTGATATTCCATGGAATTGTCACTAATTCTTCGAAATGCTGTGATGCCCGTCAACGCCCGTCGTTACACTTTAACACTCTAACATAACGCCATGATATAGACCAGAGAGGGAACAACAACAGCAACAACAACAAGGATGACACATGAGAGAACAACAACAACAAGAAGTTTTTTTCATATAGTTTATTTTCCCCAATGTTACATCATACCCACGCTGGGGGAGCCGTGTTGGGTATATTTACAATTCAAGAAGATTCTTATCCAATCAGAGGCTACCATTTGCATGTTTCATATTCGTTCCTGTCCGTTAGATGTATTCTTGTCCAATCAGAAGTCTCCATTTCAGAAAGTGCCATCTGAACCGTTTATTCTAATCATCGTCGGGCAGGCCAGGATACCGTTGAGGCAACATAACCTCAGATAGTTGTTTGCGCATTCTGAGTATCTATCAGTGCATGGGTGAATACTTTCATCCGATGGAGGTGGTGGTCAGTTTAACCACGAAGAACGCAGCATTGGTCATTATCTCCACTATCCACTTGGTGTTACAATTCAAGAAGACTTGTCCAATCAGAGGCCACCATTTGCATCTGTCATATTCGTTCCTGTCCGTTAGATGTATACTTGTCCAATCAGAAGTCTTCATTTCAGAAAGTTCCATCTTCGGCCATGTTCGCTTTGAACCGTTTATTCTAATCATCATCGGGCAGCCCAGGATACCGTTGAGGCAACATATCCTCAGATAGATGCTTGTGCATTCTGAGTATCTATCAGTGCCTGGGTGAATACATTCACCCGATGGGTTGGTTGGTCAGCTTGGTCACGAAGAACGTAACATTGGTGACCCTCTCCATTGTCCACTTGGTGTTGGGGCGTTGTTGTTGGGCCCATTTCAAGGGATCCACGGTGTCCAGTTTCTCCAGCATCGTCTGTAGCGACACTCGGTTAATGATGGTAAACGGTTGGTCAAATACCCAGATGTTACTGCTCGGGTAAAAGTATCGGACTTGGTTGGCCTCCTTATGCCGCAGCACATAACCAAACGCCAGATTTAATTTGAAGGACGTAGCTTGGTCATTGAAAATGGCTTCCATGTAGCTGCGTAGACGGGCGAGGTCGGTCGGTCGAAAATTGTAGATATCTTGAATAGGGCGATGACGGTAGAAACAGTGCCGTATCATGGACCAGTGGCGCCGATAAATGTCACTCACTGGCTGGGCGTCCTGTAAGAGATCGCTAGGAACATTTATGGGCTCGTCCAGAAAATGTTCGATGTTGTCAGACGTATGACTCGAAACCGTAACGGAGGGGTCCGGCTGGATATCCAGGCCCTCCTGGACCGTGGGTATAGGCAGGCTCTTCGTCATCGCATCACCAGTGGCGTTCGTCTCTCCGGGTTCATCTTCACTGGGTCTGACCTTCCGCGGCTCCCCTTTAGTGGAAAGTTGTCGCCCAAACCGTAGAGACGGGGCATGCATCAAACGTTGGTGCTGTCTAAACCGACTGGGTCGTTTGAAGAGTCGACCACAATCATTACATAGTACCGTCGCACCCGCGTGGAGTACCCTCTCATGACGTAGTAAATGATCCTTCCGATTGAATGACCGTGCGCAGATTATACAAGTATACCGGGCATCGTTGTGGGTGGAGGCCTCGTGGCGGCGCAAGTCGTGCAGACGAGTAAACAGCTTCTGGCAAGTTGTGCAAGTGAACATCTTGAACATCTTGGTGGTTGACAGAGTGTCTGATGAAACGTCCAGGCCGCTTCCCTTTTATAGCACGCTAGCTGGTGATCTATTTTTAGCACACTCAGTTCAACTATCCTCAAGTCGAGGGCCGAGCCGTGACATCTTCGGTAACATCCGTGTCTCTTCGGTCACCTCCGTACCGTCAACGATCAACATGTAGACATATAGAGTATGTACGGCATGTTATGGTATTCATCAGTGCATGAGTGACGTATTCAGCCGATGGGAGTGGTCGGTCAGCTTGGTAACGAAAAACGTAACATTGGTCACACTCTCCACTGTCCACTTGGTGTTGGGGCGTTGTTGTTGGGCCCATTCCAAGGGATCCACGGTGTCCAGTTTCTCCAGCATCGTCTCTAGCGACACTCGGTTAATGATGGTAAACGGTTGGTCAAATACCCGGATGTTACTGCCTGGGTGAAAATATCGGACTTGGACTGTCTCTTTATGCTGCAGCACATAACCAAACACCAGATTCAATTTGAAGGCCGTAGTTTGATCTTTGAAGATGGCTTCTACGTAGCTACGTAGACGGGCGAGGTCGGTCAGTCGGAAATTGTAGATATCTTGAATAGGGCGATGACGGTAGAAATAGTGCCGGATCATGGGCCAATGGCGCCGATAAATGTCACTCACTGGATGGTCTTCGTGTAACAGATCGCTGGGAACATTTATGGCTTCGTCCACGAAGTGTACTTTACCCTCCACGTCGTACAAAATCTGGCCCAAGGTCTTGTCGTCGGAATTTGACTGTTGAATTAGGGCGACATCATCAT